>CAUYRT010101222.1:0-11754 GCA_963574885.1 Lepilemur ruficaudatus | reverse complement strand
AGCAACACTTACGTGCACATATAGTAGTAACTTTCATCGGGTGTTGGACAGGTGGGAGGTGGGAGGAGGGGATGGGTATATACACACTTAATGGATGCAGCGTGCACTGTCTGGGGGATGGACACATTTGAAGCTCTGACTCGGGTGGAGCAAAGGCAATATATGTAACCTGAATATTTGCACCCCTGTAATATGCTGAAATAAAAAAATTAAAATTAAAAATGGGCAGAAACTTGAAAAAAATGAAATCAACCCCAGTCTCTTGAATATCTGAATGTCCTTTCTTCCAACTGCTAAATAATTTTCTATTGTTTCCTCCATAAATTGCAAATGAATGTTATATCCTTTCCAAATGTTAGGAGGAAGAACTCTACACACTACAGCTAATACTTAAATCGTAGTTTCAGCTTTGTACTCAGTTTTATAAAGGTTTGCGCAGTAATGCTTTTGTCAGAGTAGTTCCGGTAAAATTGAAGGTTTAGTCTTTTTATGAGGATAGCATTCAGTAGAGTTTGTTTTATTACTCTTCTTTAGAACTCATCAATGCATTACTTACTACAGTTGACCATAACTCAGCAATGAATTTTTACCACTTTACATCATTATAGATAATGGAAAGGAAAGTAATCACCATGCATATTTAGGTAGAATATACCAAAACTCACTGTTTCCTTTCCATTAATTTTATAATGTTAATAAAATATAATCAATAAATATGAATGAAGCAGATAATTTGTATTATTTAGTAATCTCAACAGATTTATATATTTGTAATCTCTTGGTTTAGAAAAAAAGTATTCTGTATACATATTTAAGTCATATATACATACACACATATATTTACATATGTATATACATATAAACATTTTGTAATGTTTTGCTTCTTTTTTTGTTTTTATTAAGTTTACAATTTTTAACTACAATACAATGCAAAATAAAATGAATTTAATTGCAATTTTTTTTTGGAAATACTACAGCAGTGACAGATGTCCTTAAGAGATAATGAAGATGCCACTGCATATTTTTAAATTCTCTTCATTCATCTATCAAATGTTTATTTGAGTACCCCTAAATGCAATATGCTGTGCTAAGCACATAGGCCTACAAAAATAAATTAATCATTATCCTAAACCTCGAAGACTTCAGTTTAATAAACAGAGTCAGACACAAAATCACCATCATAGAGTGTGATATGCAAAGTGCTATGAAAACACAAAGGGAAGAGTCATTCACTATGCTGTGGGCAAGGCACAAGGAGTTCACAGGACAGCAACACTGAGGTGGAAGTTGAGACTGAACAGAAGATAGCTAGACACAGGCAAATGAAAAGGGGCATTCCTGGTAAACAGAACTGCAGGTGAAAGAAAACAGAAGTCAGAGGGTGAGTCACACATTCGGGAGATACTAATTTGGCTGGTGCAGAGGTATGTGGGGAAAATGGAAGGAGCTAAGTAACATTCGCTCAGAGATTGTCAAAGAGCTTGCATGCTGGGTTATATCCTTGTGATATTTTTTGCCTTCCAAAACAAATTTATTCATGCCGATTTCTCTTATCATTGTTGGATTTTTTTCGCCTCAAATCTGTTAACTCTCAAGACCCCTCTTGAAAACCTTACATACTACTTGAATATTGATCCCTTCAAATAGATAAAATAATTTGTTCTGTTATATCAATTCTGCCACACCTAATTTATATTTTACGGTTCTCATAGCATAGTTACTTATTTTTATAATCTCTGTAATATGTAATATCATTATTCTCAACTGTTACATAGATTGAGGGAAAATCACCAGTGCACTGAACACAATAGGCACTTGATAAATATCTGTAAAGTTAAGTGGTTCCTACTAATTCAGATGTCACAGTCACCCAAGCAATTTTGCAGAAGAGCACAAATTAAAATGCCTGAATATGATACTTATTCTCAGTGCCTTTAAACTCAGACTTGTTTCTTTCAGTTGGTTTTTTTATACAGTGCTTTTCCATCCATTTGCTTCACAGGGTAGCTATTGCCAGCTGCTGCTCACAGGAATATTTACTATGAAGCTAATGAAGCTTAAGCTTACAAGCCCTTCACTTAGATGGGCCCCTTTCTAGGCACAGAGAGGAGTTCTAGAAATATGGTCTCATGTTCATATATTCTTATAAAATTTGCAAAAGTAAGATAATTGCCATCCGTTAAGGACTGTTTTTCAGATTCTGATTTTCCCTCTGTCACACTTTCTCTAATTCTCTGTGGTATTAGGAAAGCTACTGCTGAAGTTGAGTGGGCTGTTCATCTAGTTTGAATGTTGTGTCACATATTTATGTGATTCACAGTCTCTTCTATTTTAGTTAGGTTATTAGTAAACATTCACGAGTACAAATGTTTTCCAGGAATATTCCAAGCAACCCTGCTCCAACTCCTTGGATGATGAGAAAAGAAGGTGCAGGGTTGGAGATCATACAGAAAGACGGACAGGTCCCAGCACCAGAAATATGCACTTAGTTGGTACTGTCAGTTATGCAAAGGTATTTAAGATAATTCACTTTGTAAGAAAATAGAAAGGTATCAAAATCTTTATATATATGTAAAATTCCATCTAATAATTGATTCTCTCATTGAATATCAATGCCAAAAATTTCCATATTACCAGAACATTTTTTGAGACATTTGTTCTTCCTTTATTATGATAATGAAGAATATCTTTTTCAAATACCAGCCCCTCACCAGCATTTCCATAGCTATAATTCACCTTTCCATTAATCACAAAATGCTTATAACAATCACATTTAAGGACGTGTGATTATAATGTATTTCACTTTGAGCCTCAACTATAGTAGGGAAATTAAGATATATGGAGTGCGTCCTGGAAGAGAAAATTTTGAAAAAATTTGTGTTATTTCATCATTTCATCTATCTTTTGAAAATCGAAAATCATTCTTTTCTAACCTTTTCAAGTACAACTCATACAAAACCCTAGTAAAGTTACTATATTCAACTTGAACCTTTAGTTAATAGATTATTTATTAATATCCAACTTCCTACACTTCCTATCTTGACACACTTCTCTCCCTACTGTAACCTATTTCATTTTCACCCCCTTGAGAGGTACTATAGCTTCTTTTTAGACATCATTTCAATTAAATCATTTCATCATTAATTTAAATATAATTAATTATACATTTATAAAAAGCACTGAGAAAGCTTCTAACAGAAACAGAAAATATCTACAAGGATAAAGCGTGATCTCTGCAAATTAGCTGACACTTCAAAATAAAAATTAAATAGGTATCATAAGGATGAAAACAAACTCATTTGAAAACAAAAAAAATTTAAACAACATGGATTTTTTTGACAGAATTGTAGGGAATTCTACAAAACGTGGACAATCTTTCAGTTAAGGAAATCCAGAATAAGATAACATAACTGGATTATGAAATGCAAAAATAAACTAAAAATGAGGCTGGGAAATCTTACCTTAGGGCTATATACAAAATATCATACTAAAGTGTGTATCTATTAATAATATTTCACATTTGGCATTTATACATGTTTTGTATGTGTGTGTGTATGTGTATGTCTCTATACACTATATATACATACATATATATATACATATATATATATATATAGTTATGTGTCACTTAAAGACAAAGGTTCATTCTGAGAAAAGCATCCTCTGGTGATTATCTCACTATGCAAACATCATAGAGTGCACTTATACAAACAAATCTAGATGTTACACCTCAGCTATCCCCAAACTTTTTGGCTTTTTGGCTGGTTTCACAGAAGACAATTTTTCCACGGACAGGGGCCTGAGAGTGTGGCAGAGCTCTGTGGCTCAGTCCCTACAGACCATGAACCAGTACCAGTTCATAGCATGGGGGTTGGAGTCTGCAGTCACAGCCTAGTAAACACCTAGGCTATATAATATAGCAAGTTGCTCCTAGGCAGCAAACCTGTACAGCATGTTATTTACTGAATACTGTAAGCAATTGTAACACAATATTAATTATTTGTGTATCTAGGCATATCTAAACACAGAAAAGGTACAATAAAAATAGAGTATATACAAATGATACACCTATATAGGCACTTACCATAAATGAGCTTGCAAGACTGTCAGTTGCTCTGGGTGAGTCAGTGAGTGAATGTGAAAGCCTAGGATATTCGTGTGCACTGCTGTAGACTTTATAAACACTGCACACGTAGGCTATAATAGACTTATAAAAGTATTTTATTTCTTCAATAATAAATTAACCCTAGCTTATTATACCTTTTATACATTATACACTTTTAAATGTTTTAAACTTTCTGATTCTTTTATAATAACACTTAAAACAAATTTTGTACAACTATACAAAAATATTTAGTTTTAACATTCTTTTTCTATAAGCTTTTTCTATTTTTATTATTATTATTATTTTTTTACTTTTTAAACTTTTTTTGTTAAAAGATAATACACAAACACACAGATTATCCTAAGCCTCCACAGGGTCAGGATTATCAATATTACTGTCTTCCACCTCCACATCTTGTCCCACTGGAAGGTCTTCAGGGGCAGTAACATGCACGGAGCTGTCATCTCCTATGGTAACAATACCGTTTTCTGGAATATCTCCTGAAAGACCTGCCTAAGGCTGTTTTATACTTAACGTTTTTGTACAAGTAGAAGCAGTACACTATAAATGATAAAAAGTATAGTTTAGTAAATACATAAACCAGTAACATAATTGTTAATTATCATTTTCAAGTTTTATGTACTGTACATAAATGTATGTGCTGTCCTTCTATACCATGGGCATTACAGTAAGTTTGTTTACACCAGCATTAGCATGAACATGTGGGTCATGCATTGTGATATAATGATTTTAGGACAGCTACAATGTCAACTAAATGATAGGAATTTTTGGGTACCATTGTAATCTTCCGGGACCACTATCATATATGTGGTCTGTGGTTGACTGAAATCAACCAGTCGTGTATGCAGCTTGTGACTATATAGGTATGTCTATATATATATACGCACACATATACATACATATATAATACATACACACATATGTATGCAATGTGATTATATATTAATATTTACTCTTAATTGATGTTAGTCTGCCAGAAATATATTTTCCTACACCTTATTTACATCTTTATTAATTTAAGATAATACTTGCCTGGCTTTTCTATACTGCATTTTTGTCCTCAGAGTGGATTGAAATTGGTTTTTCCTTAATTTTTTCCATTAGATTCATGAAATTTGGATTTACTGTTCTAGTTTATACAGAGTGATGCTTCTAAGCTATTAGAAATGAAAGGTTCTTACTCCATCCCATCAGAAGTACAAATAATATTTCCCTTCTGCAGGATGATTGTTTTATTATCTGGAAAACTGGGAACTCTTTGATGGGATTGTAAATTCTATAGCACTGATTTGCTTCTCATTGTAAAGTTAACTCAAACTATCATTTTTCTTCCTTGATTTTATATGCAGCCTTCCTCCACTTGCTTTCTCGCCTTATTGACCATCCAGTTTCATAGTCACTATCCCTGTAGTTCATAATATGACTATTCTGAAATATGATCATAGGTTTTATTCTACTTTTTAATTGTTTCTCTGAATAATAAAATGATACATGGAAGACAGTTGTGATTCATTTGCATATATGGTACATTTGCATGCCGGTTTAATATCTTGAGTTATTTAACAATGTAATACTAAATATAAAGCCAGACTATTACCTAATACCATTGCTTCTTAAGATATTGATCCTTGATACAAAAGACAAGTATATTTATTGATTTAGTTGAATCTAATGGTATTTATTATTTTGTGAGAAAATAGCAAATAAAATTAACTTTGAGTCTGATGAAGAAATTAATGACTCAGCAATTCCAGTTTCTCCATGCGGTTACATGATAGATGGGAAAAGGTAATTAAACTTAATATTTATTTAAAAATTAAACAGTACAAAAAATTTTCTTCAGTTGATATATGGTGAGTTGAGATATCTCTTGAGAAACAAATAAATGAGAAGTTAATTTTATACTCATCACCTTAGGCTACAATTACCTCATTAAAAATATGCAATAAAGATATGCTACAAAGGAATTATAATTCATATTTTAAACTATTTCAGTTAATTAAAATAATTACTAACTTACCACGCTTCTTACTTTACATTTGAAAACAAGCATTCTATTTCTGAAATTATCATTATGATTTTTATGTGCAAAAATAATTATTCCAGGAGAGTAGATTAATTTTTAGATTAATTTTATACCCTTAGTAGAAAGTATATTGTCATCTATTTTCAACAACCATTTAACAGTCAACGTTCATTTGGTAATTCAACAACAACAATTGACTAACTGGACAAATGCTATGTTGATTTTTAAGAATTAGAAAAAATAAAATATTAACCCACTTCTTAAAAGCTCATACTCAAATATGGCAGTCAGTCATTTAACCATATAATCACACTACATTGTGATCTATGCTATATTATATAAAAGGTGTTCTATTAACATTAAATTAAAAGGTATCAACACATGGACAGGGGCCTCAGAGCATGGTAGAGCTCTGTGGAAATGTTCAGGTTTCACTAACCAAAAAAGTGCAAAGAGCAGCATTAAAGAATGAAGGTGACTCACTGGACAGATAAAAATGGAATAGGGAATTTGGAGCAGAAGAATCACCATAATCAATTTATTGGGGTGGAAAACTGCCCCCTACTTAAGTTTTCTTCAATAAAAGAGAATTACAAATTATTAATTTACAGTTATAAATAAAATACAGGGAGCGTACCTATACTCATAAAGTCTCTTGACGCATCTAAAATTATTTTAAAAATGTTGCTACTTCAATTATTCACAATACATTTATGCTTGCCTGGGAAATGAGTCTTCGAGTTCCTTGGAGTTATTTATCTTCTCTCCTGAAAATGTACTGAGGTCAAAATTGACAAATCTTAGCACTCCTCACTCCCTCTTTGATGCTATAAACTGACAATGGAGCCCCTGTTCTCATATGCCTTCAACAAGCTGGAACAATAGCATCCTTATATTTTATCTTTGCCTCTAGTTTAATCCGAACAAGCAACCACTGCAGTTTTATAGTCTTGAAACGGCATGTTGACAGTTCCTTTCTGACTCTTCTACCCTTGTCTGCTGTGTGGTGTTTTAACAGTGAAGATAAAGAGGAAAGATACATAGGAAGTAGGGATGTTAGTGAATAAGAAAGAAAAGGATAGATAAAATTGTCTTCAACTAAACTATCATAAATGTCATATTGGTACTTTAGCGTTGAATGATCAAATAAATAGCTGTTGTGCACCATAGTCTTAAAACATCCAGATAGGGCAAAAATATAAATTTTGGTAAGTTAAAACAAAAAGACAAAACTCTATAGCATCCCTGCCCCCAAGACACACAGAGAGCATTGCCTTCATAAATTTTATGACAATATATACATTGAGTTTAAAAAGTTAATTTTTATCTTCAAACATTAATATTTGCTATTTTCTATTTTCTTTTCAATATGCACTTTATCCTCGTTGGCTTTAGTTAAAACAGTAGTTTGAGACAAGTTGGTCACATATGGAGTACACAGTGCTTGGGTGAAATTCTTCTTATGACTCATCTAAAGATTGATCATACTCTGTCTTTCAATTCTGCTGCTACCAAAAATGGGACAAACATACTTGCTCTTTTTAACTTTCATATAATACTTAAATTCTCTGGAAGTTTAATTTATTTAAAGAAGAGTTATTGAAATCATGTCTTTTTTTTTTTGAGATAGAGTCTCACTCTGTTGGCAATCATGTCTTTTAACAAGAAATAGGTATTATTAAATGAAGCCAATATTGGATCAAATTAATTAGTAGCAAATAATGATCATGGACATTTATGCTTTCAAGTACTATATTTGTTTTTACCAATGAATAAACTAGAATGGATATATAGTATTCACCAAAGAATACTAAGAGTATTTGTCAACAATGTAGCATTTCTCAGTAAATATTTCTCGCGTAGTTTGTCAAACAGCCATAATACTGGATTAAATTCCTGTTAATAAAATAGAAGCTACAATGTGAATAATTATCACTATTTACACATAGCTTGAATCATATATGTGTTTTTCGACTAAGATGTTTTACCATCGAGAAAATCCAATGAGTGGCAGCAGGAAACGTGTGTGGACAAGTTAATCACATCAAAGTGGATGTGCATAAAAAGGGAGGAATGAGCACACAATTTACATTATACCCTTGAACACCTTACTTAAATCAAGCCTCTTACTGAAAATATGTTGTAAGTAACATTCTAAGCAAAATGTCCTTAGCCATTCTTAGTTAGCCTAAAAAGATAATAGCATTCCCTAATTACATGGATTTTAAAAAGCATCTAATCATTTTTACACCATTTCTTCATATAGGAAGAATATTAAGATTCATTTAAAAGCAAATATTTAAGCAAATATTAGTTCTTCCCAGTTTTATCTATAGAATCAATGCAATCTCAATAAAAATCCCAGTGAGTTCTCTTGTGGCTACTGATCTTAAAGTTTAGATGGAAAACTAAAAGACCCACAATAGTCAACACAATATTGAAGAAGAACGAAGTTTGCAGACTCACACTGTCCGACTTCAAAACTTACGTATTATACTATATACAATAAAGCTACAGTAATGAAGACAGTGTGGTTCTGATGGAAAAATAGACAGGTCAGCTGAACATAACAGAGAATCCAGAAATAGATCCACATAAATGATCTTTGACCAAGTAGCAAAGGTGATACAATGAAACAAAGATATTATTTCTAAAAACTAGTGCTGGAACAACTGGATATTTCCAAATAACAAAACAAACAAACAAACAAAAAAACTAATCTAGACACAGACCTTAACATTCTTCACAAAAAAATAACTCAAAATGGATCACAGGGCTACATATACTATGCAAAACTATAAAACTCCTAGAAGATAACATAAGAGAATATGCAGACAACTTTGGGTTTTGTGATGCCATTGTAGATATGACACCAAAGGCACAATTCATGAAAGAAAGAACTAATAATCGAGGATTCATTAAAATTAACATTTCTACTCTGAGAAAGACAGTATCAAAACATGGATAGAAAAAGCACAAACTGGGAAAAAATATTTGAAAAATACATATCTGATAAAGGACTGTTACCCAAAATATATAATGAACTCTTAAATTAATAATAAGAAAACAATTTCATTCAAACAATGGGCCAATGACTCACAGATACCTCACCAAAGAAGGTATAGAGATGGCAAATAAGCATATGACAATATCTGCTAATCATATGTCATCAGGTAAACACAAATTAAAACACTGATATACTCATACACATCTATTAAAAAGGTCAAAATATAGAACATTGACAATACCGAATGCTGACAAGGATGTGGAGTAGCAGTAATTCTCATGTATTGCTGTTGGTAATACAAATTGTTATAGACACTTTGGGAGACAGTTTGGATTCTTTTTAGAAAACTAGCAACACTCTTACCATATAATCCAGGAATCACACTCCTTGGTATCTACCCAAAGAAATTGAAAGCATACATCCACCCAAAAGCCTGCACATGGATGTTTATGGGAGTTTTATTCATAATTGCCAAATTTGGAAGCAATCAAAATGTCTTTTGTAGGTAAATGGATAAACTTTGAACATCCAAACAATGGAATATTAGTCAGTGCTAAAAATAGATGAACTATCAAGCCATCAAAAGATATGGAGGGAATTTAAATTCATATTACTAAGTGAAACAGATCAATCTGAAAACATTACTTACTGTATGATTCCAACTGCAGTTGACCCTTGAACAACATGAGTTTGAAGTGCACAGGTTTACTTACATACAGATTTTTTCAACTAAATGCAGATTTAAAATGCAATATTTGTGTGGTGGTTGAGTGTGTGCTGATTTCGGTATACATGGTGGGTACTAGAACCAATTCCCGGTGCATACAGAGGGATGACTGTATATGACATTCTGAAAAAGGAAAAACTATGAAGATAGTAAAAGGCCAGTGATTGCCAGGGATTACAGGGGAGGGAGAAATGAATCAGCAAAGCATAGAAAATTGTGAGGGTAGTGAAAATATCATGTGTAATACTCTAATAGTGGATATATGCCATTATATATTTGTCTAAACCTATAGAACATAAAACACAAATATTGAATCATAAGGTAAGCTACAGACTCTGGATTATAATGATATGTCAATGTAGGTTCATCAGTTGTAATAGATGTACCACCCTGGCAGGGCTGGGGAGGTATTGGTAATAGGGGAGGCTATGCATATGTGGGGGCAAAGAGTGTATGGGCAATCTCTACACCTTCTTCTCAATGTCACTATGAACCTAAAACTGCTCTAAAAATAAATCTTTGTAAAGGTAGTATTCATTTTTATGATAAAAAGTGAAATCAGTTATGTATATTTAATCAATACTATTTTGTGACATTAAAGAACCAACGATAAGAATGGTATGGCTTTTTTTAATGTCTAAGGAATATTTTTTTCATGTTGCACTTGTAAAAAATATCTCGCTGTGTTTTCCAATAAATCCTCATCTTCCACAGGGAGTTAGTAGCAATAACAAAATAACATATCTTCATTGTGCTAGCCACCTGCATGACTGCCTGCACAGTGGTTTGAGCCATCATGAAGAATATGCTCTAGTTAATTGGTTTCTCTGTAATAATAAATTAGTGGAGTGATGCCACTGTAAAACTCATATTTCTAGATTGTCAGTTGGAAAGAAGCTTCTTCAAATCAAGTTTCAAAAAAGGGAATTTGTTTTAAAGACATGAGAAAATGTTAGAAACATTTCTTTTCGTTGTTCCTCATCTCAGAGCAAGTAAACTAACCTGCATAGTGTCTTCTTTTTAACAAACACATAGATGAAGATTTAGATGACCTAAAGCAGACTATGGTTAATAAATGTCATCCTAGAGGCATATGGCACTATAGAATATATCTTTTAAATTACTATTGGTGGAGCTCTTTGGACAGGAAGCTGAGTCCTCAGAGAAACTGAGCAAGAATGTAGCACCTACAATAATTAATTTCATCATGGTGTTGTTTAGGTTATATTGTGCTCAGAAATCTTTATAATATGACCATAGAATTAAAGAATTTTAGGCTTGAGGTTTCAAAGCCTCAATTAGGCATTGTCTCTGAAAGGAGGAGGAGAGTTAAGAGAAACTTAATAGAAATAAAACCATGTTTGTATTCTGCCTTCTCTTAAGAGCACGAGGACAGGGACCCTTGGAGATGGCTTTCCACCAGTAGTCAAGAGTCTATAAGGACAGTACTACATAAGCTCAAAAAATATATATAAGGAAGAAAGTGAGTTTGAGGTGAATTTAGTCAAATACTACAAAGACATGGAATGGATTGAGTTTCAGTTTGCGGATCACTGCTTTCCCTTGAGCAGAAGTATCAGCGTAACCAAGGCGAAGACTAAGAAGCTCATGGATGATAAAGAAAGGTAGACAGTGAGTGTCTCTTGAGAAATTTATCTTAGAAGAATGAATATGAGGAAGACAGAATGTGTGGAAAGGGAGATGTATGCTCGTGTGCCTGTGTGTGATCCTATAGACGTGTAACTCCTAGGGGAAATAGCAGCTCACAGAGAACTACAGAGAAAGTTGAATGGGAAAGGATAATAAATGAAATGGATACTTTTAAGACAGAATGAACACTTGAGTAAAGATGGAGTCGGCACTGGCAG
>CAUYRT010101221.1:0-10820 GCA_963574885.1 Lepilemur ruficaudatus | reverse complement strand
CAAGTGGAACATTTTGCGTATTTCTGCAACTCGTTTTCTTCCTCCCTGCTTTGTAGTACTTTGCAAAGACGAGGTATTTCAGTTTCCCTGAATTCTGATCTGTCTCCTAAATGCAGAAAAGCTGTCCCCCTCTGCCTAGCTCCCCCTCTCGCCCTGTGACATGGTAAATCCCCTTTATGCAGGAAGCTGGGTTTACGTGGGGCATACAGCTTTGTTTCTTTCTCCCTGGGGTCGGCATATGCAGTATCTGAAAGTGGATATTCCATCTATTTTGTTCATCTTTCCAGTTGTTTTTGGTAGAAGGACAACTCTCATAGCAGTCACTTACAACATGATTGTAGAAGTGTCCTTGATGATGATGATGATGATGATGATGATGATTTTTAAAGACAGGATCTTGCTACATCGCCCAGGCTAGCCTTGAAGTCCTGGGCTTAAGTGATCCTCCCAGCTCAGTCTCCTTAGTGGCTGGGATGACAGGTGTATGCCAGCACACCTGGCAGTCGTTGAATTTTTTTTTTTTTTTTTTTGAGACAGCGTCTCACTCTGTTGCCTGGGCTAGAGTGAGTGCCCGTGGCGTCAGCCTAGCTCACAGCAACCTCAAACTCCTGGGCTCAAGTGATCCTTCTGCCTCAGCCTCCCGAGTAGCTGGGACTACAGGCAGCCACCATGCCCGGCTAATTTTTTCTATATATTTTTAGCTGGCCAATTAATTTCTTTCTGTTTTTAGTAGAGACGGGGGTCTCACTCTTGCTCAGGCTGGTTTCGAACTCCTGACCTTGAGCGATCCGCCCGCCTTGCCCTCCCAGAGTGCTAGGATTACAGGCGTGAGCCACCGCGCCCAGCCAGTCGTTGAATTTTTAATGAGAAATATTAACTTTCTTCTGAACTAAACAAGCTATATGACATTTCAAATTATAATTAAATTAAAATAAACAAACAGGCATTTGTTAATTGAGGATTTGCTTGTCAGTAGGGATATGCCTGTCAGGACTGGATTCACCAGGCCAAGTAAACCCCTTGCAGAGGCTTGGGTACCTCCCTTTCTCTACCTCAGAGACTCCCAGCCCTCTCTTTTAGGATGCAGTCCTTCAAAAAAGAGGTAGAGGTTGATTTTTATTTTCCTGATTTTAATAGTAACGTGTGCATTGAAAGTGGTAAATGAGTTGTAAAATGGAAGAAAAATCTTCATAATTTACCAGTTAGCCTTGGCTGTCATGGACGTTTTGGGGCAAACTCTTCCTGATGGTACCTGCCCTGGTTATACACTTGCTGGTTGGATAATGCTACTAATATATATATCTCCTGGTTTTTTTTCCCAGTAGAATATTTATTCAACAATATGTTTTGGATCATCTTTTCATGTTAGAAATTGTGTATCTCTGCAAGTGTTTTATTAGCTGCGTAATTTCTGATACATTACAGCTTCTATAACCAGCCTGATATTGATAAATATGAAAGCTAACAATTTTGATGTTTTATGATAGTGTTAGTTTACTCATCAGTTTGCTTATATTCCCCCCGCCCTAGTGTGATGCTGTAAGGTTCCAGATCAAACACTGAGCATATTTCAAGGATTTTGGTCCTCTGGCCAAAAGGCTGCAGTGCTCTCCAGAAGTCTAAGCAGCTGACGGCGTCTGCTGTGTGTTAACTGGTCACTCTCTCTCTCTTTTCCAGTCTGGACCGTGAAAAGCGTGTGCTGTTTACATTTAGTTTTGTTGAACTTTTTCATGAAGTTGAAGATAATTTTTACCTAACAAAGCATATTTCTCATATTTTTGTCTATTCATGTCCTCTCATTTTTCTGTTGTTTTTAAATTTTTTATATATAAAGTTTGTTAATCATTTTTTGTTTTCTAATTTTTGCCAGTCTTTTCTAAGTACTTTTGTTTATAGTTCCTTGTGCTCAAATAAAAGTTCAGCATGTTTATATAATGTAACCTACCAGCATTTTTAAAATGGTTTTTAAAATGATTAATGTTTTGGTTTTGTGCTTAGCCCATTTCTGCTCATGATTATATTTGAAATAATATCTGCTTCACATACAAAATCGAATCCATCCAGCATTTATTTTGGGTCAGGCTGTGAGTGAGCTTTTTATGTTTTATTAAACTTAAAAAAAGCCTGTTAATCCGTTAAACCAGTACCATATACTGAACTACTTACTGTTTTTGCACAAATTTAAAATTGCCCTCAGATGGTTGTGCAGTTTTTCGCTGTCAGCGTCAAGGTATGCGTGCGCTTGTTTCTCCATACCTTTGTCCGGCCCATGTTGCAAAGATACTCTCCCAATCTTTTGCCATATAATAAATGTTTTAAACCTTATTTAGATAAATATTTATATGTTTTCCTTTATGCTTATAGGTTTGGTGTTGCACCCAGAAGGCTGTTCTCCCACCAATATTCAGTTATCCTTTTAGCCACTTCAAGTGTTTGTGAGTAGGTGGCGTCTAAAAGTGAGAGACTGGTCATTTGCATTTATAGCGTTATAATTATTAAAATATCATTCCCTGCAGTTCCACATGATGCACAGAGACCTGTAGAGAGGGGTGTTTAATAACATCGCAAAATCTGTGTAGCTAGATGGCAGTTGTAGGGTGGAGGTCAAGTAGGTTCCTTTTGCTGCAGTGACCTGAGCAAAACCTGCCTCGCTGCAGCTGCGGTTTCCTGTGTCGCTGCTTCCTTCCTCAGCTCCTGCCCACCCTCACTGCTTCCCTGTGTTTTCCACTTTTCTTTTCTTTTTATGTTGCAAAATAAATCAGTGAGTTTCGTTACTACTTAAGATGTATTCTCATACTGTTAGTAGGAGTTAAGTTTTATCGTGGAGACATGCTTGTAGCCTGTTGACTGTCTAACGTGTTTTGACCTGATTACTGGGTTGGTGTTGCTGTTTCTTGGTATTTCCTCCTTGTGTGCTGTTTTCTTTTTCTAATGTGCATGCTTAAGTAATCATTCCAGGACTAAAGGGGAGAGAGAGACTATGAATCCTTAAGTGATTGAGAGGGCTTCGGTTAGCTGTCACACGTAGATGACAGCCCCACCCTGTCTTCCCCATGAGAATTCTGGGGTACACTGGCCGTAGGCAGCGTGGGGTCAGCCAGACTAATGATAACTTTGTAATAGATTTAATTTTGCCAAGTGTAGTAGAAAAGAAAATGCAGAATCAAAATATTACATTAGAAAGAATTTGTCTGAAAGAAAAGCCAAACATAAACCAACCAAACATAAACCAACCAAACAAGAGTATGATTCCCATTAATAAAAAATTCTAGGAAAGCATATCAGTTAGTTGATGGAGGCTAGCAGTGGAGGGAGGGGTGGCCGCCAGGGGCACAGGGGTGCTGCTGTGGGTGGTGGAGATGCTCAGTGTCCTGGTGGTGATGGCCACGGGCATTACATAGCACACGTGAAATTTTACACTTTAGGTGTGTGCACTTTGTTACATGTAAATTATACCTTAGTAGTTAAAAATTCACTCCACTATTATCTATAACTTTGAGTAATCTCTTTGCTATGATTATAGAACATGTCGATAATAAAAGGATGCTTTCTTCTTTTATCAGTGACAGATATATATACACACACACATATGTGAACTTTAAAATATTTACAGAGTTACACAATTCATATAATGCTACTTTTAAAATTTTATGGCAAGTACATACTGGAGTGACATGACTGTATGGTAAATGAAAACATTTTAATTTTTGATATTACCACAAAAAGCAGTATATTCTGGAGCAAAGGCAAGTGTAACTGAACTTCTGATTCATTCATCAGTTTCAGTTTGTAGCTTCATATAATTTGTCATATTATATATATACAGATCTTTTTTCCCTGGAGAAGGTGGCTCTGATTTCGTTAGGGATAGAGGCAGGGCAATCGGTTCTTCATTTAATAGCCTAAGCCCATCCTTGTCACTCGTTTCAACCTTGTGTCTCCCGTGTCAGGGATGTGGGGGATGTTCTGCTGCTGTGTCACTGGTCGTGTTGCGTCAGACTGGCGCGTGGTGGCACCGGACTGAGTGAAGCTGTGGACCTGAGAGCTTTTCTTAGAGAACCGCGGCACAACCAAGAGGGGCTCCCGCCAGCCTCGTTGTCCCAGAGCACTTACTGTGACCGGAGAATGAAAGCCCAGGAAGTCACGTGATCATGGCGGGGCCGCCGTGCCCGCGAAGCCAGCCGTGTTCGTCCCCTCACCGCTGTGTAGACGGCGGTTTCCAGGCACCGTAGACGTCTGGAAATGCGTTTCTGGCTTTTGTGATCAAGCCAATTTATTAACAACCACGAAGCCACAGTAATTTTCAATAAATCATGACATGCTGATTTATTTCAAAAGATCCATATAGCAGTAAACAATACCATTTACATTTAATTAGTTTTATTGAACAAAAGGCAATTTTATTTGTAATGAACCACATGTTATGATTAAGGATGTATTTTAATGACCTTTAAGTAATGTGAACAAATGTTGCCCTTGACCTAATAGCAGAGGCTTTTCTACATTATTGAAAACTTCAGAATGATTTTTAAATTAGCGTGAAAAGCTTCGAATGACATTCTCATTATTGTGCCATTATTCAGTCGTTTGATGTCTGCTATATTAGATGAAATGCATTCCTCTAAATGCTCATGTGCACACAGAAATGCGCTTGTTGCCGTGCTCCTTATTTTCATGTATCAAAAGGTATCTACCATATGAAGATTTCATGTTTTGAAAATCACCGTGACCGTGCAATATTTAAACAATAAGCAGTTCTTAAACTCGCCCTATCTAGGGTGTTCGGCTGCTTATTAGGCATTCTAGCAGTGGATTGATGAATCTCAAGTTATTATGCAATGTTTTTCTTCTTGGGGAAACTATCTTGACTTAATTAACTTGAAAATAATTTTTTGTTAGTTAACATATAGTTTAAGCTGCGATAACAGCTCCACTATGGGGAACTGGTGTGTTCAACCTTTATTCCACCCTCTTCCAGCCTCTGTTCTTTAGAAACTTGAAAACGAATTTGCTTGTACTTCAAGAGTACCTTGAAGATATGTAAGTTAGCTTTGTGAGGCAAGAGTGAGGAGGAGTTTCCTTTCTGCCCGTGAGTGTTTCCTGCAGGTCGGTGTCCTTGTGACATCTGAGTTCCTTCTGCTACTCTGCAACTCCGGGCTTGGTGGCAGTTGCCATGCAGACAGTAATCTCCACCCCGTGGTGTCACAGCTCCATTGGTGTGGCTCAGACACAATCCTTGCCTTGGTATGTTTGATGGAGGATCGTTTTGGTAACATCCTGAGAGTAATTTTTGGAGGTTCAGTCGTGAGCCTCATCCGTTCCTCTGATTTTGGAAGCATCTCATTCTGCATATTAAATCACAGGGTCCCCAACCTTTTTGGCACCAGGGACCAGTTTCATGGAAGACAGTTTTTCCATGGACCGAGGGTGAGAGGTGGTTTTGGGATGATTCAAGCGCATGACATTTATCGTGCAGTGAAACCTCTCTGCTAATGATGATCTGTATTTGCAGCCACTCCCCAGCGCTGGCATCACCGCCTCAGCTCTACTGCAGATCACCAGGCGTTAGAGTCTCATAAGAAACCACAGCCTGGATCCCTCGCATGCGCAGTTTACAGCAGGGTCCGGGCTCCTGTGAAAATCTGATGTCCCCGCTGATCTGACAGGAGGCGGAGCTCAGGCGGTGATGCGAGAGATGGGGAGCGGCTGTGAATACGGATGGAGCTTTGCTCGCTCACCCGCTGCTCACCTCCTGCTGTGCGGCTGGTTCCTGACAGGCCACGGACGGGTACCCGTGTGCAGCCTGGGGGTTGGGGACCACAGTGCTGGAAGATCTAGGGTGGTTTCAGTTTCCGTATGAAATGTGACCCCAAGTCAAGAGAGTTTTTCACTGTCAGCACCCCAGAGGTGGGTGGACTAAGGCCGGTAGGGCAGCTTTGTCGTCTTCCAGGTGTGACTTTGCAGCATGGGTCCCCACACTGGCTGCAGGAGAGGGAAGGGTGGGCCTGTGGGGTGCTTGCAGCCCAGAGAGGCATCTGTTTCTTCTCAACGTTTGTTGGCTAGAATCAGTCACATGGTCATAACCAGCTGCAAAGAACGCTGAGAAACGTATTCTCTAGGTGGGAAGCTACCTGCTCATCTAAAGCTCAGAAGGTCTCCTTTTAAAAGGAGACAGGAATAATGAAGGTTGAACATAGTTCACACCATTTCTTCTTTTTTTCTGTTGAGAGTCTTTGATTTCCTCTTAAGGCCGCTTAGCGAATGGAGTGCGCTAAAACTGTTTGGTCAGTTTTCCTGGAGGATTTTGGTGCCCTGAAAATAGATGTCTCCTTTAGAATTGTCGTCATGATTCCCATGTTTATTAGCACCAAGTACTTCTCACTTGTTCTTCAAGGAACTCTTAAGCAGTTTATAAATTTGTATGTTCCTGACGCATGTAGATTAAAGTAGGAAATAAATGTAAAAGTAGTAAACATGTCTTTTAGAAATGAAAGAAGCCGTATCAATTTTAGACCATTATGTATTCTCTGTTAAAAGAGAATTTTCTTAGGCTGGGCACAGTGGCTCATGCTTATAATCCCAGGACTTTGGGAGGCCGAGGCAGGAGGATTGCTTGAGGATTGCAGGAATTTGAGACCAGCCTGGGCAACATAACAAGACCTCATGTCTACAAAAAATAAAAAAAATTAACCTGGTATGGTGGCACATACCTGTAGTCCCAGCAACTTAGGAGGCTGAGGCAAGAGGATTGCTTGAACCTAGGAGTTTGAGGTTGCTGTGAGCTCTGATTGCACCACTGCAGTACAGCCTGGACGACAGAGTGAGACTGCGTTTCTTAAAAAAAGAAAAATGTTTTCTTAAAAGTGATTGAGCATGATAAACAACCCACCAGTGCCACTGGCAGAAGAGATCTATTGAGAAAGAGCCCTGTGTAGAGAGCATGAGGAAGCCAGCAACTGCCCGTCACCTTCTGAAAGGGCCACTGGAGAGCTGCACAGGTTTAGTGACACAATCAGACATCCTTCTCTGTGGGTCTGTGTGCGTCACGGTGGAACTGCAGGAACCTGGTGCGGAGCCCCAGGAGGCGGATGTTTCACGAGCACCTCCCAAGTGGTTCCGACGTACACCTGGCGTTAAGCAGTGGTGCTCTGTTAGAATCAAAATCACGCCCCTGTTGAGCTTAAGTATTTTGTTTTTTAGTCATCTTCCATCCTAATTCATGGTCTTGACATACAAAATCTAAGAATATCAGCGATCACTTTTGGTAAATAATATATGAAAAATAAAAATTAGCAATTGAAAATTTTCCAAGTAATTTTACTAAATTGTAACATTGTAATTAATTCAAATGTTCTGTATTTCAGGACCTTTTTTCTATCAATGCTTATGTGTATGCTCAGAAGCCACAACTGGATATTCATAGTTTCGAAGGCACATTTACCAGGGTAAGTTGAATCCCTTGTTCAGTATGAATGTACTCATTGTGTGTGCACGTTAGAAGTAGCAGACCTTTGTTTTGAGAGAGCAATTCAATCAAGTTCAAGTTCAAGGAGTTAGAATTTCCTTTCAAACTAGAAAGGGAGAACCTACATAGTGTTTCAACTTCTTAAATTTTCCTATATCAGATATGTTTTTTGGATACATTCAGTGTAGTTTTTCTAATTTTTTAGCATATTTACTATTGATAAGATCTTTATCTTCTAAAATATTGTGAGTCAGAAAAATGAAGTAATTGAACTATTTCAGTTTGGACTGGATAGTTGGTACCCTGTGGTATCCACATCATGTCTAATTTCTTGTTAAATGGCTGTATGAATATATATACATGTATGTGTGTGTGTGTGTGTGTGTGTCTGTATGTACATTTCTTTATGTACAAGTGCTTATTTCATGCCACATACTTTTCATTATTATGAAGTTTAGGCAAAGCTTGAAGCCCCTCCCATCCCGACTAATAGAGTGTGAAGGACTCAGTCACTTCTGATTTTAACAGCTTGTAACTGGTATCATAAATGCTTTATAATGAGGGATTTTAATTTATGGCTGTAGTTTGTTTTTAATTGCTGCAATTACTTTTAAAAGATGTGTGTTGGCGCGCAGTCTCCTTTGTTTCACTCGGTCACGTGCAAGGACTGGCGAGTTGCTGTCATCACTTGAGACAGCATTTACAGAGCTTGTAGCACGGGACAGTTGGTGTGTGGATGTGGGGATGCGAGGTGAGGGCACCTGAGAGGTCGTTGGGTCCTGTGGGGGGAGGGACATCACCTGGCAGCTGCCTGTTTCTGTGAGTGCCACACGGCACTTGTAAGATGTTCTTGGAAACACAGGAGGAAGCATGTCCTGGTGATGGGTGCCGGGGAATGAGTTCTGAAACACATTCATATCTTTTTGTATTTTTACAAAAATACTTACTGTGAAAACAGCGTGTTCTTATTAAAGGCAACTTAACAAATGAGAATAAGTGTTACAAAGAGGTACCCTTAGTACACTCAATTAAGAGTTAATAATGTATCCACTATTAAGAATTTGGAATATTATTTCTTTCTTCTTTTCCTTTCCTTTTCTTTCTCGTTCCTTTCTAATTTGTATCACTTATGATGTCCTAAACATTGGACACCTTTGCTAGACCGTGTGTGGAAGTACATGAAGTGAGCAGTGCATCCCAGCTGGGAACCCTGCCGTAGCGTCTGCATCAGAGGGGTGTGTGTGGCCGAGGACGTGGGTGTAGGGAGGCTGTATATACCTGTAGCCCCAGCTGCTTGGGAGGCTGAGGCAGGAGGATCACTTGAGTCCAGGAGTTGGAGGCTGCTGTGAGCTATGATTGCACCACTGTACTCTAGCCCAGGTGACAGAGTAAGGCATTATCTCAAAAAAAAAAAAAAAGAAGGAGGAGAAGAAAGAAAAGTGATGCTACAGGCACAGTCAGGTCTACGTGTATACGTGTTCCCAGTGTGTGCACGTGCCTGGTACGCACACACAGCCGAAGAGGAAGGAGGAAAAGAAAAGCAACTGATGTGCCGGCTTCTGCCAGCCCTGGAGCGAGCCGGTGGGAAGATGCAGGCCAGTGAGGTCGTGGCTGTGAACGTGTGGGAGAAGACGCAGTGGGCGCCATGGGTGCTTGGTGGTGGAGGTCAGAGTTGGGGAGGTTGCAGGTTAAGTTGGAGGCATAAAGCGGTTGTGTTCTGCTTCAGTCTCACGCGTTACTCTCCCAAGGATTTAATTCTGAATTGCGGTTTTCAGACACGCAGTGTTCCTAGGCTAGCGGTGGTGGCACTGAGTGGCAGGGGTTCAGGAAGACGCAGCACCCCCTCAGCACACAGGCTTTCACGGTTGTCGCCAGTGACAGCCGTGGCTGGTGAAAGCGTTCCTGCTGGGGCTGAGCAATGCACATCACTTGCAGGGCGTGGAGATGGTGAGTGCTTGTCATCTTGGGTCTGTGAATTCAGCGTTGAGATGGAGTGGTGCAGCACATGCAGGAAGTGTCGCCTCGCTTTCCTCGCCAGCTCTGTTCGCCTCCTTTCCTGCTCAGGACTGGTGTGTTCACAGCGGCGCGGGCCCGGTGCTGACTCCCTGGTCATTTTCCCTTTTGGAAGCACAGCCCCTTCCTACTTAACCTGTGACTCCCACTCAGCAACAGTCCGTTCCCCGCTTCTGCTTCAGGCCATGCTTGTGGCTCCAGGCATGGAAGTTCCAAGGGAGGCTTCTTCTGCGTGGGGTAACGCTGGGTGGACCCCTTGCATCTGCTGCTTCTCCAGGTCTGAACCCGTCTGGGCCTGGAGGTCTGCGGAGGGGCCGGGCACGCACACATCTGTGCTGCAGCGGGTGTCAGGATGGGTACCGCTCTTTGGACGGGGCAGTCGTGAGCGTGGTGCTTCCTTCTCCCTGGCCCCCTTGATGCTGGACACCGCCTCTGAGAGGAGCAGCCCCTGTCAGCGGTTCATGCTGTGAGCTGCCCTGGTTGGGTGTCCTTGGTCCTGGTTCATGCCTTGACAGCCACCTCCTGGGTGAGTTCTACCAGGGCAACCCTGGCACAGCTGGACCCTCATCCCACCTTCAAGGCCTGCTGGCCTCTGCTGCTCTAACATGTGTTTCTGCATTCAAGACTCTGACGGGCTAAAACCTGCCACCCTGCCAGTCTTCTTATTTGCCAGTCTCTTAGCATGGCCTACATGCTAAGAGACCACATGCCAAGCTCCTGTAGGCACCTGTCTCTCCGTGGCAGCTCCAGGCCCTGAGCTCCCTGACAGTCCGCTCTGTCTGTCTTGGCCTCAGGCCCTGAGCTCCTTGACAGTCCTCTGTCCATGGAGGCCCCAGCCCTGACCGACCCTTCTAGCGTTTGTCAGGAACAGGAGTACCTTGGCCCTTGTTAGCAGTTGCCAGTTTCTTGTGCACAGGAGAGCCCCTTTACCCTGTTCCCTTACCCAGCTTTGCCCTGACTTGCTTTGGGTTGCAGTGGGGGAGGTGCCCTTTCCCTGCCTCCTGTCTGTGCTGCCCACACCTTGGTGCTTTTGTCCACCCCCACCCCAGTCCTCCCTTAGGAGAGCCTTGTTGTTTCTGTGGACCCAGGTTTGCCCCTTCTTGCAAGCCCTGGGCCTCCATTTCTCAGAACGTGTACAACTGAACACCTTTTGTTTCCGGTTCTGGCCGTTAGTGGCAAATTGAGGGGCAAAGGGAAGAGTCTTAGTTTGTATGTACCCCTCCTACAAGCAGCGGCTAGTCGTCACCAACAGTTACAGCTTCTGGATTACAGTTTGTAGCACTTTGCCCTGTTACTTTGCTGAATCCTCACAGCAGACCCATAGGTGAGTAGGTGTCTTCCC
>CAUYRT010101219.1:0-49035 GCA_963574885.1 Lepilemur ruficaudatus | reverse complement strand
GAGGCGGTCGCTGTGTCCGAGGTCGGGGCAGCCGGTGAAGTGGACCCGGCGGGACCTGTTGGGCTGGGGATGGTGCCTTCCGCTGGGCCAGGCGTGATGGCGGAGGTCCGGAGCCCGGTGGCGCTCTCCGTGGAGATGCCGGGTGGTGCTGTGGACCCAGCAGGCTGTGGGCTGGATGGGGCGCTAGAGGAGATGCCTCCTGTGCTGGAGTGCCGAGAGGGGGCGCCGGTGGGCCCTTGAGCAAGGGCCGTGTTTGGGCATATTCCTGAGGAGACGTTTTTAGAGGTTTCATTATATTCATAGTCCCAAGATTGTTCTTAATGTCCTAGTTTTTCTTACTATATGTTTATTTTCATGTACTTTTGCAGACATTATGTGAACTTCTGATTTTATTCCGCTGACCTCTAATATCCAGTACTCTTTTTCCTCCCTCCCTGACTGTCCCTTCTATTATTCTTTCGTTTTTCCCTTGGTGAAAAATTGGCCTTGCCTCCTCTTACCTGTTTGCAAGGTTAGTACTGGCATACTTGTGTCTAGCGTGTCCTGCTTTGTTAGGGTGCCCCACCCCAACTCATGGCGTTTGCCTCCTCGATGGTTGGGAAGTATTCCTCTTGCCTCACAGGTATCTGAGTACACCACGGGGAGCAGCCCCTGGACCTCTCATTTCAGGTAGGTATCAGCAATATTATAGGGAGGGTCCACCCGGTCCAGGAATGCCATGGGTATTTGGACATTTGTCTTCTCTCCCACCCAGTAGGGGCTTAGTAACCTCAGACAGTGGGCAGATACTACTGGTCCCACCCAGGCCTACTTTACTCCCAGAGGCTGCTGGGGTTCCTTGGGGACTTGTGGCGGCCGCTGTTCCCTTGTCTTGGTATTGCCAAGGAAGGAGAGCTTAGGGCTGTCCTCCGTACATGAGGGATGTGAGGATATTTTGGCAGGTGTGACCAAAGAAGATGATTTCCCCCAGTAAGAGGAACAGAAATATGCACACACAGCCATGCACCCGTGCACACACTTAGCCACACCCACATACGCATCGCACACGGATTTATGCGTATCACACACAAACGCTCACACCGACACATGGACTCAAGTGCACAAACACAAATACACTCTGTGATTCATGCCCAGTCTCACGCTTATGCACACACTCAGTCACACACTCACACATGGGCACACATGCACAGATACCCATGCACACACACTCGTGCACACACGCACATACACACACATCCCTGCACCCATGCTCACGCACATCCACTCAGTAGCACACAGTAAACACTCAAACACACTCACGTGGGCACTCATGCACAAACACAAACACAGATTTGTGCACACTCACCCTTACGCACGCACTCAGCTGGTCACTCACACACATGGACACACACACGTGCCTAATCACTTTCCTGAGCCTCAGTGTCTCCCTCGTGAAAGCAGAAATAACAACGGCATACACCCCTCCAGGTACTGCAGCAAAGTTCAACTGAGATGAATTAGTCATGGCTCTGTGACATCAAGCCTGGCCCCCTCAACTCTTTGCTTCTGATCTCACTTTATTGAAAAGAGCAACCTGCCGTCCAGCGCACTCCAGCACCCTGATTCTCCGCCCTCTTTCTTTTCTCCTTATCATCTTCTTAACACTGCATGTTTTACTGAGTATTGTTATGCCTGTGGTCTGCCTCCTGTTGCTAGAAATGTCAGCTCAGCAGGGATGTTTCTTCTCCTCACAGGCATCTCCCCATTCTCCAGAACAGTTCCTGGTACACAGTAGGCGCTCAATACCCATTCATTGAACAAATGCATGAACCGATCTCCAAGTGTAGTAAGTACTGAATAAAGAGGCAAGGGCCCTTCTGGACAGAGTGAAAGTGCACAGGGGCCCTTCCCTCAATGTGGGGAAAAGGAGGACCCCCCCCACACCCAAAGGAGAGTGAAGAGTCCTCCTTTTACAGGGTGGAAAGTGAGGGAGTTGTCCCATCTCCTGGTGAGATTGAAGGACACCTGGAAAACAGCACGGAGATTCCTCAAAGAACTAAGAGTCAATCTTCTATTTGATCCAGCAATCCCACTGCTGGGTATCCACCCAAAGGAAAGGAAGTCATTTTATCCAAAAGACACCTGCCCTGGAATGTTTTACTGCAGCACAATTCACAATTGCAAAGATGTGCAATCAACTCAAATGCCCATCAACTCATGAGTGGATTAACAAAATGTGTTATATGTACACCATGGAATACTACTCAGCCATGAAGAAGCATTACTTAATGCCTTTTGAAACAATCTGGATGGAATTGGAGACCATTCTCCTAAGTGATGTATCTAAAGAATTGATAAGCAAACACCACGTGTACTCGCTATTAAATTGGAACTAATTGATGAGCACACGTGTGCACAGAGGGAAGTAAAACTGAATGGAAATCAACCAGGGGGGAGGACGCAGGATGGGATGGGTGAAAACCTGACCAATGGGTACATTGAACACTATCTGGGGGATGGGCACATTTACAACCACGATGCACGCGTTACAAAAGTGATCCATGTAACCAAAAAGATTTGTACCCCCATAATACTTTGAAATTAAAAATAAATACTCCATCCCATGTGGGGTGAGATGGAGACCCTCCTCACTTCCTGACCCAGAAGTAGTCAATTACCTGGAGGTTCCTCAAAAAATTAAAAATAAAACTACCATAAGGTTCAACAATCCCACTTCTGGGGATATATGCAAAGGGAATGAAATCAGTAACTCCAAGAGATATCCGTACCCCTGTGTTCATTGCAGCCTTAGTCACGATAGCCAAGACACGGAAACAACCAAAGTGTTCATTAATGCGTGAATGAAGAAAATATAAACAATCCCTCCACTGGGCATCTACCCAAAGGAAAAATAGACATTCTGTAATAAAGACACCTGCGCTCGAATGTTTATAGCAGCACAGTTCACAGTTGCAAAGATGTGGAAACAACCCAAGTGCCCATCGATACATGAGTGGATTCATAAAATGTGTTATATGCATACCGTGGAGCTCTACTCAGCCACAAAACACAATGGTGATCTAGCACCTCTTGTATTATCCTGGATGGAGCTGGAGCCCATTCTACTGAGTGAAGTATCCCAAGAATGGAAAAACAAGCACCACATGCACTCACCATCAAATTGATACTAACTGATCAACACTTAGGTGCACACATGGAGGTAACATTCATCGGGTGTCGGGTGGGTGGCATGGGTTTAATCACACCCAATGGGTGTGGTGTGCACAGTCTTGGGGATGGACGTGCTCGAAGCTCTAACTCAGGCGGGGCAAAGGCAATATATGTAACCCAAACATTTATACCCCCGTAATATGCTGAAATAAAAAAAAGAAAATGTATAAAGAAAACGTGGTCTATACATACAGTGGAATATTGCTCAATCCCCCAGAAGAAGGAGATTCTGCCATCTGTGACAACATCGATGGAAATGGAGGACATTCTACTAAGTGAAATAACAGAAAGACAAACACTACGTGATCTCACTTATATGTGAGCTGTAAAAAAATAAGTTGAACTATTCATAGAACAGTGGTTACCAGAAGCTGTAGGGGTCGAAAGAAACAGGGACACGTTGGTCCTAAGGTATAAACTTTCAGGCAGGCAGGATGAATGAGTTCTGGAGACCTGACACACGGCACAGTGAGGCTAGTTAATTACGCTGTATTGTATACTTGAAATTTGCTCAGAGAGTTGATCTTAAATGTTCTCATGACCCAAAAGAAAAAGTAATTCTGTGAGGGGATGGATATGTTAATTAGCTTGATGGTGGCGATTATCTCACAATGTGTGTATATATCAAAATATTGTGTTGTGCCTGGGGCACGGTGACTCACGCCTGCAATCTAGCACTTTGGGAGGCTGAGGTCGGAGGATGGCTTGAAGCCAGGAGGTCAAGACCAGCCTGAACAACATAGTGAGACTCCGTCTCCACAAAAAAATTTTTTTTAAAAATTATCCCAGCATGGTGGTGCATGCCTGTAGTCCCAGCTACTGGGGAGGCTGAGGCGGCAGGAGGGAGGGGAGAAAGAGGCTCGTACCCGCGACCAGAGGCCAGGCTTGGACAGTGGCAGCAAGACCCACGCACGGTGTGAGTTCAAAGCTCAGCTCTGAGCCACCCCCTGGCTACCTGAGGGGACTTCCTCTCTGAGCCTCTGTCCCTACATCTGTAACATGAGGACAGTCACCTGCACCACCAAGTCCACGGTCAGCATGACCGTGTGTCCCTGCATGAACCACTGTGACCGGCCGCCTGCTCCTTGGGTCTCCTGGGAGGTGGGAGAAGGCTCCTTTACCTGCTCAAACTGCCCACCTGGGAAGAAGCAAGCGACCAGAAGAGCCCTTTGGGCATCAACAACGCCCAGGGCTGTCCTGCCCGGACCCATCGCCTTCCTTTGCCACCCAGCAACTGGGAACAAGGGCGACTTTGTTTCTCAAGGATTAGGGGAAACAGAAAGAAAACCTTTCCACTTCTCTACGAGATGAGTTCAAAGCGGCGAAAGATTAACTGAAATCCTGGCCGGGGCAGGTTAGACTCAGGGGACCACCTCAGGGTTCCAGAGACCCCTGACACACACACCTGCTTCCGGCAATGCGTCCTCTACCAATGCTGCCTAATCCGCCCAGGCTGGGGCCATGACCACCATCCAGGCACCCAGGATGCATCTCGGCAGGGCACGGGGAGATATTCGGATGTTCTATGCTATCCCGGTCCTTCTGCTGGGAAGGGAAGTAGAAGAGAAATCATTTCCTCGGGGTGGGGGGGATTCATATACTCAGAGACCACCAGGAGAGGAGGAATCTTCATCAATCCACAGTCTCTTCCCAAGGTAAAGGGTGAAGACGGCTGACATATCCAAAGGCTTAACCTCTCTGACCCTCAGTTTTGTCTTCTGTAAAATGGGAAGTCATTTTCACCATTTGTGATGATTTTCATTATCCCCCAGCACACAGGCTCGATCAAGATAACGCAGGTAACGCCCAGGCACATAGTAGGTGCACAATACAGCGTGCCAGTTACAGAGGTCCTCTGGGATCTTGGAGCGTCTCAGCCACAGGGGTGAGGAGGGAAAGGGGTCCCGGGTGGAGAGAGAGGTGAGTGGGAGATGGATTTCCCCTAGCTTTGGAATTCTTTAAAAAATTGCTCTTTGGGGAGATGGAAACTCAGAGAGGTTAGGTGTCTGGTCCAAGGACACACAGCAATGGACTCAGATTTCTGTCCCAGGATTAAGAGAGTCTTTTCTGGCATTTTACGTCAAAAGTTCTGTGGGGTGTCTGGACTGATTCCAGGGGAATCCCTTTTGGGGAGGGTCTGGTGTGGTCTGAGGGTTGTCCCGGGGTGTCAGCCCAAAGCCCAGGCAACCAGCCCTCCCTGGCACAGGAGCAGGGGTCTGCCCAGTGTGATAAGCCCCCAGCGTCAGGCCCTGAGTAAGCCTTGGGGACGAAAGCAAACAGCCTGTTTGTGGCGACAGTGCTTGGGGGACCCGCCCCTTCGGAGGTGGTGGGGTTGTCCTGCGCAAACCCGCCCACCATTCAGGCCATTGTGTGGACACCTCACAAAGGCGTCCAACCGCAACGCTCCTCCCTGGGCTGGGGCTGCCGGAGCTCCTCGGTGACTCAAGGCTGGGGGGATGGGGCGCCTTCCCCACCTGCCCTGAGGGTGGGGGGAAGGGGCGGGGCTCACAGGCACACCTCACCCAGGGCTGCTTCACTTCTCAGAGTTGGGAGGAGGCAATGAGTCTCCCCCTTCCAACTCTTTGGGGCCCTTCCTGGCCTCAGTTTCCAGGCTAAGCGATGAGAAACAGTCCTTCCTCCTCTGAGGAGTAAAGGAACTGACATCCAAGTACCTGGCACATCATGGGCACCCCCAGCTTCTCTGAACCTCAATTTGTCTTGGACACGGGGCAGGGGAGGTTGGCTAGAAAGCTCAATTTCCTGCCCCCTGAAGCAGCTGGAATAAATCAATCTGGTGGGCATGGGGAGGAGGAGATTTGTATATTCACACCTAATGCGTGAGGTGCGCACTGTCTGGGGGATGGGCACCTGCGGTATAGCTCTGACTCGGGGGTGCAAAGGCAATATATACAACCTGAACGTTTGTACCCCCATGATATTCTGAAAAAAAATACCAAAAAAAAAAAAAATCGGTGGGTGGGTTTGGGCAGCCCTGGGGCCAGGTGTGGAGGATCTGGGCCCCTCGCTTTGCAGGGAACAGAGCCTGGCCCTGTCCTGCCCCCAACCATGCACACAGGCACCAAGCTGGACCCCAGCCCTTCCCTGAGGCCTGG
Source organism: Lepilemur ruficaudatus (assembly GCA_963574885.1). Classification (NCBI taxonomy): domain Eukaryota; kingdom Metazoa; phylum Chordata; class Mammalia; order Primates; family Lepilemuridae; genus Lepilemur; species Lepilemur ruficaudatus. The sequence continues at coordinate 42,712 of CAUYRT010101219.1, read as the reverse complement.
GGACTCTCTCTGGGCAGCAAGACCCCAGCTGATTCCCCCAAATGACTGACAGCCCTGGAAAGTCCCCCCTTGGACGGAGGAACCTGCCGCCCCCGACGTTCCCGGGATGCCTTTCTGCTTTTCCCCGAGCATCTGCTCTGTACCCCCAATCACACAGCCCAGATACACTCGGCTCCCCCTGAACTCCCCGAATTCACCTGGTGGCTCTCTGCCTCGCCCTGGCTTTTGCCCATACAGTTCTTGCCGGCAGTGCCCTTTCTTTCTTCCACGAACGGGGTGCCTGTCAACTTCCAAAAAGGATCCGATGCCACCTGCTAGAGTAGGCAAACTCCCCCGTCATCAGTCCCTCCGAGACAGCAGAGCCCGCGCTCAGCCGTGAGCCCCGAGCGAGCCGGCGCCTGTATTTCTCGCCCACCAGACAGCAGCTCCTGGAAGGCTGGGTTGGTGACTTGCTCTTTCCCCTCCCTGAGAGGAGGACACAGGTGTTGGGGACAGAGGTGTCCATACAAACCCCCCGGGGAAGGAGTGTGTGCACGAGCCACCAAAGGAAAGAATGCTTGGGTGTCTCCGGTTTTGAGAACTCACCCCAGTCCAGAAAGAGCGGCTTTATCAGGTCAGTAGAACGATGTAGGCATTTATAGAACAGCCAAAGAGAACCCCTGGCTGTTCCCCCCTCGGGGGGCTTGAGAAGCCCGAGGCACTTGTCCCATCAGCCCCTGTCCTCCAGGAGTCTTCTTAATAGCCCAGACTTGCTTACCTGGCCAGCAGGTGAGGAGGAGGTTCACGGCCAGTGCCAGCAGGTGCTTGTGATGCTGCCTGGGGTGTGCGGGGCCCTCCCGGCCCATCCTCCTGCCCAGCCAGGCTGTGCTCCTCACCCCGAGGCAGAGTCCCTGCGACTGAACCCAGCCCAGCCCGGCCCCGGCTGCAGGGAGGGCAGCAAGGACACACCTTGCTGAGCGTCCCAAGAGGGGCAGGGCCCGCCCTAGGGGGAAGCAGTGGGTGTCGCTGCTGCCGGCAAAGGTCAGATGGCATTATTCAGTGCCCGGGCGGTGACTAACATCTGCAGCCTGATGCCCTCCGACAGGAGGGGCTGGGAGGAGTCCCCACCCCAGACAGAGGCTGACTCTGGAGTCTGCTGCCAAATGGAGAGATCCTCCTTCTTATGGGGTCTGTCTGGGCTTGAAGGAAGACAGGGGCCCCAATGGGCATAGATCTGTCCCATGCTGCGAAGCCCCCGAGTTCTACCTAAGCCCCTCCTGCTCAGGGGCTGGCACCGCCAGACTGGAGCTGGGTGGACCCTTCCCTGCCGAGGGAGGCACGGCTGCTTCTGGAGGGTTCTGGAATGTTCGGGAGTGCAGGGGAGGCTGCATTCCCACGCAGGAACTCCCTGGCTGCCAGGGAAGCCGAGGCTGGGCTTTTTTCGCACCCTTCCAGAGCCCCGGCACATCACGCCTGTCCCCGCTCTGGACCACACAAGGTCACCACGGGGCTGGAGTCGCTCACTCCCCAGCCAGGCACTTCAGCTGCACGTGACAGTGGCAGAGAGGGGTGCAAAGGGCTGGTGCAGGGGGGCAGGGAGGGCTTTAGGGGCTGTGCCTCCAGCCCCACTGGCGGCTCATGGCCCAAAGCCTAGGCTATTACAACATCCATCCTAGAAACGGACTCTGCCCCGCCACCGTACCCAGCACAGGTTGCAGGGTGATGTTTCTTCCGTGCCGTGTTGCTCGGTGCCCACCCCCTAAATTCTCCCCAGGTTCAGACTCTCAGGAGACCCCCTCCCTCCAGCCTCTAACAACCAGACAAGGTGGCTTTATTGTCACCCACCCTGCAGGTGCCCAGTGTGAAAGAGGCCGGCAGTGCCTTCGGACCTCAGAGCGCCACGGGGCCTCCCACCTTTCCTGGGTCTTGTAGCTGGAGCCAAACTCCATGGACCGGTGGCCTGGGCAACCTCATCCGCAATCCCCAGGGGCTTATCGTGCTCTGCGCAATTTCCTGTTAACCAACTCTGCTCTCTGCTTGCAATGTCCCCATCTCTCTTAGTACACAAACACCTTGAGCAGCCCCCGGCAGCATCCTGGCCAGATCAAGAGGTTGGTGGGAGAGACACCAGACCCAGGCTGGGAAGGGGTAGGGATCAGGGAAGACTTCCCGGAGGAGGTGTCACACCATACACCAAGATTGAAGGATAAACTGCGGTCAACCAGGCCAGGAGAGGCAGAAAGGAGAAGGAAATTTTCCCAGAGGGGGGAAGACAGTAGCTGGAGGCAGCAGAAAGGAAGACAGGAAGGGGAAAGTTGAGCCTGGCTTTTGTCCGAACTCCCACCCTAGTTCTCTACCAAGGCACTGCTTCCCACCTTAAGCAAAATGATCTCAGGGAAACAGAGGCCAAGCCAGTGGGCCCCTCTGGACAATGATGATGTTCAACTCCCATCTCCTCACAGATGGGAAAACTGGACTCCCCTCAAAAAAGCACCAGGACCTGCAAGATCAATGGCAGAGCTGGAAACAGGCCTTAGGACCCTGGACTCCTCAACCAGTGCTCTTCCTGTTTAAGTAATTCAAATCTTCTTTGTCTAGGATCCCCCAAGAGCCATCAGTCTGCACTGTCCTTACAAGGGGTGTGCCAGGGTTAATGAGTTTAGGTCACGATAGATAGTCACAGCTACCGTGTATCAAACTCCTCTTATGCACTGGGCATGGTTCTCAGTCATCACCAAGCTACAGGCTTTTCCTCTTGGCTACTCTATAAGGTGGTCGCTCTTCATGGCTCCATTGCACAGATGAGAAAGCTGAGGTCCAAGGACTTGCCCAAAGTCACGCAGCTAGAACAGAGCGAAGCTAGGATTTGAATTCACTTTTTGATCAGGACCCTTGGTTCTCACATTCAAGGGTGGCTTTTCCCAGCAGGGGACATTTGGCAATGTCTGGAATCGTTTCAAACTGGGAAATGGGGAAGTTGCTGCTATTGGTGTCTAGTGGGTGGAAGCTAGGGGTGCCGGTAATTGTCCCACAGTCAACAGGACAGCCCCACCCACCCCACGGCAATGAATTAGCAGACACCAAATATGAAAATCTAAAGCAGGTCTATCCAATGGGACTTTCTAGGGTGACGCTTGTGTTCTGTGTCTGTGCTGTCCGATACCAGAGCTGCCAGCCACATGTGCGTAGTGAGCACTGGGAATGTGGCCAGTGTCACTGAGAAACTGATTTTTAAACTTTATTTCATTTTAATTTAAAAACTAATCCTCAAGCCAGGTGCCATGGGTCACGCCTGTAATCCCAGCATTTTGGGAGGCTGAGGCAGGAGGATTGCTTTAAGCCAGGAATTTGAGACCAGTCTGGGGGATCCCATCTCTCAAAAAAGAAGAAGAAGAAGAAGAAGAAGAAGAAGAAGAAGAAGAAAAGAAAAGAAAAATCAGCTGGTGTGGTGGCACGACACCAGTCCTGTAGTCCCAGCTACTTGGGAGGCTGAGGGAGGAGGATCGCTTGAGCCCAGCAGTTGGAGGCTACAGTGAGCCGTGATGACGCCATTGCACTACAGCCTGGGAGACAGAGTGAGGTCCTGTCTCCAAAAAAGGACAAGTAGGAGAGGAAGTCCCCTATGGCAAACGTCATGGAAAAACCAGAGGTAGAGAAAACTAGACAGAGGCCGTTGATAGTCTTTGGCAAGGCAGTTTCCACACAGGAGAACAGACAAGACCAGATTGTCGGGCTCAGAAGTCAAGAAGAAATGGCTGCAGGTAACCAGAGTTCGAATTCCCACAGTAGCAATAATGACAATGATAATAATATAATAATTTTTACTATAATAATAATACTGTTATATGGATTCTATCATTTTACTATGATGATAATGTTTACTGAGCACTCGATGTATGCAAGGCATCCATGCAGGAACCCGGAAGGTTGCCAGGGGCTAAGGGCACTGACATTCAATCACAGAATCTGCAAATGACGTTCATTCAATATTTTCTCTGAGCTACGCCCTTCACAGAGCATGATGACTCATTCAGTTCTCGAGGCATCTCCATGAGGTGGTGAATTCCATTGCCCCATTTTACAGAGGAGGAAACCGAGGCACAAAGAAATGATTTAACGCACCCAAAATCTCACGGCTGGGCACTGTATGTTTGCATTCCTGACATGTTCAAGGACGGGCAAGATTAACAGAAGAGGAGAGAAGTCAGAATAGTGTTGTGGGGGTGGGGGCACCTGTCTGGAAAAGAGGCATGAGGGAAACTTCTAGAACAGTGGTTCTCGAGTGAAGGCAATTATGTCTCCTGGGGACATGTGGCAATGTCTGGGCACATTTTGGGTTGTCACAGAGGTGGGAAATGCTGTCATCTAGTGGGCGGCAGCTCACCGTCTTCCAGGGCATGGGACAGCCCCCCTCCAACAAAGAATTAACCAGCCTCAAACATCAAGCTCCGTTCTAGAGGAAGGGAATGTTCCAGACCTTGAGCTGTGTGCAGCAGTTACACATATGTAAAAATCCATCCTCACTCTACCGTGTGTATGGTATACCACACCAAAAAGGGTTTTTAAAATTAATCTAAAATTTTAAAAAATGCCATTGGCAGAGCGTGATTTTCCATGTTGTTTTTTTCACCTGAGTAATGACAACACCCTGCTCACTGGATGTTTCTTTCCTCACCCTCCTCGAAACCATTCTCTGCAGCTCACCTGTTCAAAACTTGTCAACGGGGGGCAACACACACTGTCTGGGTGATGGGCAACCTTCTAACTTTGACTCTAATGGTACAAAAGCAAATTATGTCACCAAGACGTTTTTACCCCGGTAATATTATGAAATGAGAAAAAGAGGGGGAAAAAATAAAACTCGTCAATGGCCTCACACCGCACCGAGAGTAAAATCCGAACTTCTCATTGCAACCTTCATAGCCCTGGCATCTGGCTCCAGCCACCTCTTGGAGCTCTTCCTTTGCACCCTTTTTCTCTCTCTCTCTCTCTGCTCCACCACACTGGCCTCTTGGCTGGTCCTTGCACACACTTGCATTGGAAGGCAGCTGCATCCACCAGCCCCACGCCCCCTGCAGAGCTCATCATGCAGAGCACTAACTGGAGTTCCATATTTGTGCATGGAATTTTATCTTCTGAGATCTCAAGTTTACATTCAATGAAATGCATCGATCTCAAGTGTGCATTTGCCGAGTTTGGACAAATGTGTACATCAGTCTAACCCAGGTCCCTACTGAGATACAGAACGTCAGCAGCACCCCTGGAAAGATAGTGTTACCCTCATCTTTTTTTCTTTTACAAATAATTTATACCCAGTAAAGTCCACACATGTTAAGAGGATAGCCCTGCCCACCCCAGAGCCATTGCATTTGCCCTTCCCTCTGCCCAGCTGTCTACACAACTGGCTGGTCCCAACCTTCAAGCCTGCTCTGTCTTCACCGCCTTCCAAACTGTCCAGGCTTCTTCCCCATTTCCATCTCATCTTCCTCTTCACTTCCTTTCCAGTGCATGTTGATTTTCTAAATCTCTAATTATTCCATCATTCATTTGTTCACTTGTCTAAAGTCTTTATTTACCCCCATGGGCAGGGGCCATGTCTAATCCATGCCTATGTCCCCCTGCATGCCCCCTGTTAGGCTCTCAAATATTTGTTGAGTAATTAGAAAAAAAAAAAGTCCTAGGATTTCCTCGGTGGGCTTGAGAAGGGAACCATTCTCAAGGGTTACGGTTAGGATTAGGGTAAGGGCAAGGGGTAGGGGTATGGTTAGGGGTAGGGTTAGGGTTAGGGTTCCATTTAATTGAGGGTCACTTTCTGTGAGATACTGTCTTGGACTCCTTCCTTTCTGGAACCTTCTAAGTCATTCTTGACCCTCTGGCCGCCCCCTCACCTTCGTGCACGCCCTCCTCCTGTCTCTGCTCTGACGTTCTGAAACATCTTCACTGTGGGAAAGCTCCACCCTCTTCGAGTTCCCGTCTACCCAGCCAACAGAGTGACCTTTCAAAAATGCAAACCCAGCCGTGCCCCGCCTCTTGTCCAAATTCTTCTGTGCCTTCTCACCACCCTCAGGATCAAGTCCAAACCCTCCAGCCTGGCGTTTCAGTCCCACCTTGAGCCTGGACCTGCCCCCCATTCACCTGACATACATCTTGGCCTCTCAGTTGCAAGCTTTTTTTTTTTTTGTTTGTTTGTTTTTTGAGACAGAGTCTCACTCTGCTGCCCAGGCTAGAGTGAGTGCTGTGGTGTCAGCCTAGCTCACAGCAACCTCAAAATCCTGGGCTCAAGCAATCCTTTTGCCTCAGCCTCCCGAGTAGCTGGGACTATAGGCATGCGCCACCATGCCCGGCTGATTTTTCTATATATTTTTGGTTGGCCCTTTAATTTCTTTCTATTTTTAGTAGAGACAGGGTCTCACTCTTGCTCAGGCTGGTCTTGATCTCCTGACCTTGAGCAATCCGCCCACCTCGGCCTCCCAGAGTGCTAGGATTACAGGCGTGAGCCACCGCACCTGGCCTCAGTTGCAAGCTTTTGACCCAGCAGTTCCCTGTGCCAGGACAGCCCTCCTGCCCTCCCTCCCTCCCTCCACCTGACGTAGCATCTCCTGACTCTCAAGGGTTCTTTGCTTCCCTTTTCAGAGAGAATGCAAAACCCTCCTCCCTGTTGCCAGAGCACCCAAAAATGCATGACCACGTGATCACATATCTGCATTTTCATCTCTCAACACCCTCTGAATTCCCAACTAGTGCGACGGGTACCTGGCACACAACAGGTGTGACACACACACACACACACACACACACACACACACACACACACACAAAGTTTGCTGCCTGATTCATTCATGTATTGATCCCTCACCAGGCACCAAACTCTGGGGATAAAGAGATGAATGGGTAGAGGTGGCTGAAAACACAAATAGAATCTACCCGCGTGGCACCGACTGCGTGCGTGTTTTCCATACCCCTTTGGTGCAGACATCCTCCTTTTGACCTTGATGTGTAGATCTTTGCATGTGGTGTGTGGGACCCCTTTATGGAGGCTAAGCCAGCTCGACGTCAAATCCAGACACATCTGAGCAATTCCGGAGGATGATGGATGGATTGGAGGATCCGAGGTCTATCGATAGCTTGATGCTGTTGACATTTTGAGCTGGTTAATTCTTTGCTCTGGGGACACAGGGGCTGTCCTGTGTGTGGTAGGGTTAGCAGCCTCTCCATCCTCTACCCATGAGATGCCAGGGGTATTCCTAGCCCAGGCCCCAGGGGTGACAATCAAAATGTCTCCTAATTGAGAACCACTGAATTATATCAATATCAAAGAGTCTTGGCCAAAGACAAAATCCAATTATCAAGAAGTGACTCCAAGTACGGCTCAGTGGTTATTATAAAAGCTACAGCTCTTGTCACAATTGACTGAGCTATACGCTTAAAATGTGTAGATTTTACGGGGTATAAAATACACCTCCATGTAAAAAGAAAAAAAAGAAGAAGCTACTATTTTTTATCTTTCTGGAGTGATAGCGGTGCTGTATCTCTCAGTAGGGAGTTGGGTTAGACAGATGTGTGCGTTCGTGCAAACTTAGCGAATGCACACTCAAGACCGGTGCACCTGCCACGTCCCAAAGACCAGGGCAAGCTGGGATGGAAGGAGCAGGTGAGGGGAGACAGCCCTTCCCATCCCCCTCCTAATCTCGGAACCTGAGACTGTGCTACCTCACCTGGCATAGAGGGCCTTACAGACCGGATGAAGGCGATGACTTCTGAGATGGGGAGATTACCCCAATGTCATCACGAGGTCCCCAGAAGAAGGCGGCAGGAGGCTCAGAGTCAGAGAAGGAGATGGAATGATGGAAGCAGAAGTCAGAGAGTCAGAGAGAGATTTGAAGATGCTACACCGCTGGCTTTGATAATGTAGGACGGGGTCGTGAGTGTGGTCACCCTTTAGAAGTTGGAAAAGGTAAGAAGATTTTTTTTCCCCCTGGAGCCTCTGGAAGGACGGCAGCCCTGCCAACCCTTTGATTTGTAGCCCAGGGAGACCCCTTTTCAGACTTCCAACCTCCAGAACTGTCAGATGGGAAATCTGTGTTGTTTGAAGGCGCTGAGTTGGTGGCGATTTCTCGCGGCAGCCACAGGAGACTCAGGGGCACCCGAGGACCAATTAGGGACTTCACGGGGAGAAGCAGAGGAGCGACCCTCACCCCCCACACACATCCAGCTGGCGGGAAGCACAGAGGGATGTGAACGCCCAGGCTGTAAGAACTTGTTCATCTTAACACTGGAAACTCTGTACCCCTCGACTAGCATCTCTCCCTCTGTCCCCCTTCCCTGGCCTTTCCCTGCTGTCTTAGGTGGCCGCTGGCCGCCTCCATTCTGCTCTTTGCTCCTATGACTTTATTTTAGATTGCACATGGAAGTGGAATCCTATAGCATTTGCTTTTTTTAAATTTCAGAATATTACAGGGGTACAAATGTTTAGGTTACATATATTGCCTTTGCCCTGCCCCAGTCAGAGCTACACGCTGGCCCATCCCCCAGATGGTGCACACCACCCAGATGGTGCACACCACACTTAACAGGTGTGAATACACCATCCCCTCCTCCCCCTCCCACCTGCCCGACACCTGATGGATGTCACTACTATATGTGCACTTAAGTGTTGATTAATTAATACCAATTTGCTGGTGAGTACATGTGGCGCTTGCTTTTCTATTCTCGTGATACTTCCCTTAGTAGAATGGGCTCCAGCTCCATCCAGGGTAATACAAGAGATCCTCAATCACCATTGATTTTTGTGGCTGAGTAGAACTCCATGGTATACATAGACCACCTTTTATTAATCCACTCAAGGATTGATGGGCACTTGGGTTGTTTCCACATCTTCGCAACTGTGAACTGTGCTGCTATAAATATTTGCATGCTACACATCCGATAAAGGGCTGATAACTAGAATGTATTTAGAATTCAGGAAAATCGACAAGAAAAAAATCAAACAACCCCATTAAAAAGTGGGCAAAAGACACGAACAGAAACTTTGCAAAAGAAGACAGACTCATGGCCAACAAACATATGAAAAAATGCTCAACATATCCAATCGTCAGGGAAATGCAAATCAAAACCACAGTGAGATATCACTTACATCCTATAGTATTTATCATTCTGTGCCTGGCATGTTTCACTTAGCGTAAGGTCCTTCAGGTTCATCGATGTTGTCACAAATGGCAGGATTCCTTCCTTTTTAAGGCTGAATAATATTCCACTGGGTGTATATATCACATTTGCTTTATGCATCCATCTGTCGGTGGACACTGAGGTTGTTTCCATACCTTGGCTATAGTGAGTAAGGCTGCAGAGATATCTGCAGTGTGGGCGTGCAGATAACTCTTTGGGATCCTGATTTTTTTTTCCTTTGAATAAACACCCCGAAGTGAGATTGGTAGATCATATGGGAGAGTGGTCTTTTCAATTGTGCCAACAGGGCAGATTTTAGTGATATAGAAATGCTCAGATTGGACTATGAAGCCCCCTAGGGTAGGCTCCAGATTCCGAGACCTTCCTAAACCAGGCAGGTAACTCAGGAGACGGAAGGAGCTGGTAGGGGCTGGGATGACCGCACTGGGCGGAGCTAACTCCACCAAAATGGGGCAAACCTTTCTGCTTTAGCAACGGTGAGAATGAGGTACCGGGTTGCTAGACTATTCAATTCTTCAATTGCCATAAATTGCCATGATCGCAATTTCGAATTTCGTAAGTGGATTTTTTTTTTCGAGACAGTGTCGCTTTGTCACCTAAGCTAGGCAGATGGGAGCTGGCGGCACATATGTCCCCAAATGTCCAGCACCAATGCCTCGTCCAGCCCTCTCTGTCTGGCTGGGCAGGGGCCAGCCTCCTCTCCCTCCAGCCCTAGCAGAGGCTGTATATGGCACTTCCCAGCAGCCGGGAGGACCACTTCCTGCTGCACAGTTGGCTAATGACAGCCACACCCTACTGGTCTTCATGGTCCCCTGGGTACAACCTGTGGCGTCAGCCAGCTCAGGTAACACCATGACCGGCTGCTAATCTCAAGTGTCCACAGAAGCAGCTGGAAGGGCAGCAAGGAAGTGTTTGGGTGGGGCCCAGACCAGAAAAGCCAAGGCCAAGGTGGGCTCTCCTGAAATACACAAAGAGCACGCTGGGTTCCTGGAGGTAGTGACTTGGAGGGTCCCCAGCAAATGACTTAAAAGAGCCATCCTCCTCTCGATGGTTTCCATGAGCCAGGCGCTGTGTTAAGTGTCTGCTACACCCTGTGGCATTAAATGCTCTTAGATCCACCTTGTCAGATGAGGCTGCTAAGAACCAGTGGGTTCAGTGGTGTGTTCACAGCCGGGGTTCAAACCCAGAAAGTCAGAAGCCAGAGACCAACAAGAAACCACTGGCCTCCCCAGCTTGTTCCCAGCACAGAGTGGAGGGTCAACAAAGAGAAAAAAACTCACAGGGAACATGTGACTCCTGCTCTGGGACAGACCCCTCTAAAACAGCTCTTCTGATGGAAATGCAATGCAAGCCATATATGTGATTTAAAATTTTCTAGCAACCAGTCAAACAAAAGATTTTTTTTTTCTTTTTAAAGAACCAGGAGGGATGGCTCACACCTGTAATCCCAGCACTCTGGGAGGCTGAAGTGGGAGGATCACTTGAGACCAGGAGTTTGAGACCAACTGGGGAAACATAGGAAGACCCCATCTCTACAAAAAATAAAAAGTTAGCCAGGCATGGTGGCACGCAACTATAGTCCCAGCTACTCAGGAGGCTGAGGCGGGAGGATCACTTCAGCCCAGGAGTTCAAGGCTGCAGTGAGCTATGATGACGACACTGCACTCCAGCCTGGGTGACAGAGTGAGATCCAATCTCTTAAAAAAAAAAAAGAAAGTTTAAACTTTTTGTGTTAGGGCCAGAGCGAGTATCTTGGGTTTCATGGGCCAAGTGGGCTCTGTTGCTATCCTTTTGCTATTGTTGTGATTGTTTTTGATTTCCCCAGCCCTTTATACACGTAGAAACCAGCCTCAGCTTGAGGTCTTTACCAAAAACAAGGACCCCAGGGGCTTTGGCCATGACCTGAGATAATTCATTTAAAAATGATTGAAGGAGGAAAAGGAGAGAAAAGGAAGGAAGGAGGAGGAAGAAAAACAGAGGGAGAAGACGCATCCATTAAGCCTTGCTTCTTTTGCACGCCCTCTCTGCTGGTTAACACCTTCTCATTGCAGCTTAAATTTCAGGCTCCCACGGAGAAACCCCTGTCCAACCCCCTACCCCAGGTGTAGCTAACCTTCCCGCATACTGTGTGCTTCCCCTATCCTCCGGATCATCGTATTTTATTGTGACAACTTGTTTGACACCTGTCCTCACTGTTTGAGCTATATGAGGCTGGAACCAACTAGGCTATCCGCTGGCATCGGGCACAGCTTCGACATCTATCGAACCAATGAATAAAGAATCAAAAGCAATTAAACACTTGGCATGGCCGACGTCTGGTTGGGAGACGCAAAAGAGAAGGACTTACTGTTGCCGGTCCCGGTGCGTGAACGCGGCCGGTGCCGCAGCCCTGAGCGTGCAGGGCGTGGCTGGGCAGGGGACACAGGGTGCACCTGGGGTCTGGGGCCGCCCGGGTCCCATCCCTGTCCTCTGGTGTCTGGACTCCAGGAACTCATAGGACCCTCTGGCCTCACAGGTGACCTTGAAGGGACTGGGCCAGACGCTGCCCTTCCAGGTAGCTTTCTCTTGGCATCCACAAAAGAATCGCTCATGTTCCCAACTCTGGGCAGCAAGCGTGTCCGAGGGGGTCTCCCAGGGGAGACGGGCACAGCGGACGTGGGCACATGGTGATCACCCGCGATTTCTGTGGCTGTCACCAGGCTTAGCAGGGCTCTGGTGTCCAGGTGAGTAATTCCTCCTGGGGAGAAAAGAATAATTCAGTAATTTAGAAAATCCTGAACCACAAATGTACTTCAGAAGAGGCATCTCTCTATAAATAATCTCTGAACAACAAACACCCATAATTGTAAATGACCCTCACAAACGAAGAGCTACCCCAGTCCCAATCAGCCCTATTCTGCCGGATGCTGCAGTAATCAAGATCAAAAATAGCAAAATACATATTAAATTACCATTTTTTGTAATCAAAAACCAATGTTGGCAATTTCACGTGATTTCCCCATGATATGTGTTGCCTGAGATGGTTGCAGGAATCGAAAGAGATTATTTGCACAATGGATTTAGGACAATGTCTAGTTGGCGCTCAGCATAGAATATCATTATTTTATTAATTATTGAAGCTGGGCACTGTAATCCCAGCACTTTGGGAGGCCAAGGCAGAAGGATCGATTGAGCCCAAGAGTTCAAGATCAGCCTGGGCAACATAGCGAGACCCTGTTTCTGCAAAAACTTAAAAACCAGCCAGGCATGGTGGCATGCAGCTGTAGTCCCAGCTGCTCAGGAAGCGGAGGCAGGAGGATCACTTGAGTCCAGGAGTTCGGGGCTGCAGTGAGCTATGATGACACCACTGCACTGCAGCCTGGGCGACACAGCCAGACCGTATCTCAAAAAAAAAAAAAAAAAAAATTATTGCTACCACTTCCAGATCATGATTGAATTTACCCTTGTTCAGAAGCAAGGAGGAGATGAGGAACCGGAATAAATCACCGCTCACCCTCATGCATTTGAGAGGGGAAGAGAAAGGGGACAATCTTGCCATCTCATTGTTAATTTCAAAGAGACACATTGTATCTCTGACAAGAAATTTTAAAACTTACGTCATCAATGTCAGTGGAAAAAAATAATGCAAAATAATTTTATGGTGTCATCATAAATATGTAAATTTTTTTTGGTAAAACATATGAGAAAGAAAACACCCTCAAATACTGGAAAGACCTAAGTATCCACAAAAGAAATATATTATAAGGTAACAACAGTCAGCTGACCTTGGATAGTGTGATTGTGAATTTTTTTCCTCTCTCTTTGCTTTCGGATTCTTTTTCCTTGCTTTTTACTTTTTGAAATTTTTAATTGACAAATAATAATTGTATATATTTACGGGGAATAAGTTTTAGTGATCTATTTCTCAGCATGGTGACCACAGTTCATGACAGCGTGTCGCACATTTCCAAATTGCTACAAGAGTCAATCTTTTTTAAATTCCAGAAACTCACTGAGGGTGAGGGGAGTCCAGCCCTGCTCAGCCCTTGCGGAAGTTTTGGTGCACAGTACCTGCTTCCTGAGTGACTAAGGAAGATATTTTTAGTGTTATATGTTTCAACTGAGACTTCAGTTCTGGTGGGGGAAGAAAACACAGTCAACATGAGAGCCTGGAAAAGTCTTTCTTTCTGCTTTGAACTCTGATAACGACCATTCAAACAGAGTAGAAAAGCCCTTTTCCGGGAGGCTTGAGTCTCCTGATCTATGTGACCTTAGCAAAGTAAAAATGTCCTTAAATAATTAGTAAGTGATGAGGTTTTTTTGTTTTTGTTTTTGGACAGAGTCTTGCTCTGTCACCTTGGGTAGAGTGCCGTGGCGTCAGCCTAGCTCACAGCAACCTCAAAGTCCTGGGCTCAAGCGATCCTCTTGCCTCAGCCTCCCAAGTAGCTGGGATTACAGGCATGTGCCACCATGCCCGGCTAATTTTTTCTATATGTTTTTAGTTGGCCAATTAATTTCTTCCTATTTTTAGTAGAGACGGGGTCTCGCTCTTGCTCAGGCTGGTCTCGAACTCCTGACCTTGAGCGGTCCTCCCGCCTCGGCCTCCCAGAGTACACCTGGTTTTGAAGACCAGATGTGGGGGCAAAAAAAAAAAAAAAAAGAATGTATGTAAAGTGTCTCATCCATAAGTTTTTATTTGATTACAAGTTGAAATGATAATATTTTGGATAAATCGAGTTAAATAAAATAATATTAAGGTTAATTTCACCTGTTTCTTTTCACTTCTTTTTTTTTTTTTACTGTGGCTGTTAGAGAAATTAAAATTATGCATGTGGCTCACCTCGTATTTCTAATGGACAGCACTGTACTATAATTACCCTCATTTTACAGAGGAGGAAATTCGGGGCATAGAGAGGCTAATGAACTTCCCAGTGTAACACAGCTGATGAGTAGTGGAGCTGGGATTTGAACCCAGAACGTATGGCTCTAAAGCCAGTGCCCTTGGCCACACTAGGTCACATTGCTGAGTGTCCTGACCTCTATGTCTCTCATACCTCATTGTGGGAGGGGCCAGCCGAGGATCAGAGAAACCCCCACCCCGCCACGGGCGCCCTTGCACCTCGACTGTCTACACCGGACAGGAGCCGAGCGGCACGTTTGGGCTTGTCTTCCTCTGCCCTGCAAATTCTCCTCCAGGGCGGATGCTAGCCTTTGTGTGCAGCCTCATCACGCAGCAAGAGGAAGACGTTCGTGGGCACAGTCGAAGCAAAAGTAAGGTGTGGAACAATTGTGTTTCTGGATGGTTGAGTTTCAAATGAGTGAAACTCTCTCTCTCTCCCTGAGTGTGGCCCTGGGGACAAAACCAAGGCCACTGCCCCGCTTCCAAGCGCTCTGCAACACAGCCTCGGCGTTACAGACGGAATGCTCATGTCCCCCCCAGATTTATACGTCGAGCTCCCAATGGGATGATATTTGGACGTGGGGCCTTTGGGAGTCATTAGAGTTAGAGGAAGTCGCCAGGGTGGCAAGGTGGGTCCCTCAAGGGTGGGGGGCACGGCTCACACAACCAACTGAAGACCTGAACTGAGCAAAAAGGCTGAGGAATAGGGAGTTTTCCCTGCCTGGCTGTTGGAGCTGGGGCATCAGTCTTCTCCTGCCCTGAACTTGAACGTACAGTTGAACGTCAACTTTCCTGGGTCCCCGGCTTGCTTACTCTTGCTTACTGCAGGTTTGGGGCCTTCTCAGTCTCCAATCACGTGAGCCAATTCCTTATAATAAAACCAACTCTCTCTCTCACTCTGATTTTTTGTTGTTTCTCAAACTCACTTCTGCCTCAGGGCCCTTGCACGGGCCGTTCCCACTAATTGGAACACCCTTCCACCAGATATCTAAATAGCCCCATCTTCACTTCATTCAGTCCTCTGCCCAGATATTACCTCTTCGAGGACTACCCCCTCTCCCACTCCTGAACCCCCTGTCCCCCACAAAATCTCTTGCCATCATAGTTGCTCAATAAATGGGAAATGCAAAAGTGATGGAAAAGAGCTTCTGCTCAAATCTCTGTCTCCTGCCCTCTCTCCTTCCCTGACCCCAAATCTTTTTCCTCACTCTGTCTCCTTCCATTGAAAAATCGCCATCAGCTTGCTGATGAGGGGTTAGATAGTGGGGTGGCTGTGAACCTGGCCACCCCACTGTCTAACCCCTCCCCGCCCCACCTCTTTCACCTACAGGCTATATTTCCTTGGGCAAGTTGCTTAATCCTTCTGAGACTCGGTTTCCTCAACTACAAAACATACACAAATAGAAATTGGTGTGTTAATCTGTTTCACTATAGTAACCGCTTTACTATCTATATGTATCCCATAACATCACTTTGTAAACCTCCAACACACACAATAAAGTTGATTTAAAAAAGCAAACCTGATCTCACAGAGCTGTTGAAAGGATTAAATGGGATTATTAGTGCAAAGCTTTCAGCATGTAATGTTGCAATGTAAACATCCAGTAAACAGCAGAATGGGCTGTTGCAATAATAACTCTTATCTACATATGGCTAAGAATTGTGATGCTTAATATAATCATTAATAATCATAGCTCTATTACCTCTTACATGTTTTTGTATTTTTTTTTAGAGATGGGGTCTTGCTATGTTGCCCAGTCTGGTCTCGAACTCCTGGGCTCAACAGATCCTCCCACCTCAGGCTCCCAAAGTGCTGGGATACAGGTGTGAGCCACGGCGCCCAGCCTCACCTCTTATATTGACCTGTGATTCTCCTCCTTACTACATTGTACGTAATCCACAGACATTTATTGAATGAATGAATGAATGAATGAATGGTTATTGGACTTTTGTTGAGGGAGAGATCACAGGCTCCTTGCGAGAACTGTGAAAACCATGTCCCCTTTTCTTTAAAAATAACGAAAGCAAACAGATAACATCACACGCACCCGGAAGATTTAAGATTCCTTTTATAATCTCTCTGCCCTTTGCGTGTGATTTTTTCCACCATGGGAAGATGTTTCTACCTCCCAAACATCACAAGATTTCTTAGGCACCAGGGTCCTTGCCCCCTTCAAAGTTTTTATGTCTCAGCCTCCTCCTAACACAAAGCACCTTTTACCACTCTCCCCTCACCCAATCTCCTGAAACTAGAGTTGGTCTTGTCACCTCTGTGAAGACCAGGGATGTTAATGATCACAACTCCATGACCGTCACCAACAGCAGCTGTTTTCAGGCACTAACTGTGACAGTTCCTGATCTAAGCCCTTCTGCACATATGAACATGTTTATTCATTCTCAAACGAACCTTTAAGTGAGATGTTTAGAAGGAGGAGGAATAAGGGGTTGCCTGTCTCAGATTGGATGCTGGTGTTGCTCCCTAAATATAGCTGCAAATCCTCAAGCTGTTGCTCAATGTCCGGCTGGCCTCTACCCACTCTTCTGGCTTTAATTTTCAACCCTCCCTGTCCCTTCTACATGGGGAAGAATGTCCCTTCTACATACTCCGCATTCCAGCAAAACTGATCGATGCATCACATGCCGGATGCACCCAGGAATGTCCACCCAGGGCCTTTGCACGGGTTTCTGCCTCAAGAGAGCTCATGATCATGGGCGTTGGAGTCTAACAACCTTCGACCATCTCCTAGTTTTGTGACTGCCTTAGCAGCTTCAAGAGGAAGCCAATACACTGGGACGCCGGGTCTGGAAGTTATCTCAAAAACTAGCGTTGGGTTTCGCAGGGTGACGTTATCTACGGGAGCAATGAAGAAAGTCAATCATTGCCAATCATTGCCAAAGTCAATCATTGTCAATCACACCATCTGCCGTGTGACTCCTGCCTGAGTCGTAAGCAGTTACAGGAAAGGAAGCCAGGGGACGATGGCCGGGTATGTATATATTTCCCCTACCGGAGTTCCCAGCTTGCGTCCTTTTATTAATTTTATAAAGGACAGTTTCAGTTTCGTTTCTTGAAAGCTGCTGACCTTTAGTGAGTGACAAAACCTCTCTGCACTTCAGTTTGTGTGGCAGGGAGTGAACAGTGGGTGTCTCACAGACACAAGTCATGCGTCCCTTAATGACGGGGATGTGGTCTGAGAAATGTGTCATCGGCGATCTCGTTCGCCGCTGTGTGAGCGCCATAGTGTCCGAGTGCCACGGCCTGCTACGCACCCAGCCTGTGTGGTATGGTCTGTTGCTCCCAGGCTACAAACCTGCACAGGTTACTGTCCTGAATGCTGCAGGTAATTGTAGCACAGGGGTAAGTATTTGTGTATCTAACAGATCTAAACATAACTAAACATGGAAAAGGGATCGTAAAAATACGGTATCAGAATCTCATGGGACCACTGTCCTATATGTGGTCCCCATTGTTAATGGAAAAGTCATATGTAGGACATGACTGCATGGAATGAGGACTGAAGATCATGGTAGGCCGGGCGCGGTGGCTCACGCCTGTAATCCCAGCCCTTTGGGAGGCTGGGGAGGGAGGATCGCTCAAGCTCAGGAGTTCGAGACCAGCCTGAGCAAGAGCGAGACCCCGTCTCTACAAAAGAAATAGCAAAATTAGCTGGGCATCATGGCGTGCACCTGTAGTCCCAGCTTCTCTGGAGGCTGAGGCAGGAGGATCGCTTGAGCCCAGGAGTCTGAGGCTGCAGTGAGTTATGATGAAGCCACTGCACTCTAGCCCCGGCCACAGAGCGAGACTCTGTCTCAAGAAAAAAAAAAGGGTAATGGACAATTCATCTAAATGAGGGAGGTGTAGAAATAATAATAATGATGTTGTCATACAATAAATAATAATATTAATGTTAGTAATAGATGTTAATCAATGCAATCAATAATAGCAATGCAATTGATGCAATTGCAATCAATGCAATCAATAATCAATGTTAATCAATAATGATAATTATATTATTAATATTAATAATATAATTATACCAATACGTAATAGTATGAATAATATGAAATAAATATTAAGGGCTTATTATAATGTTAATAAACCTTTACTATGTGCCAGGCATCTTTCCGAAACCTCTGCATATATTAAGTCATAGGATTCTCAAAACGACCCTTTGATTTGCAGCGGAAGAAACTGAGGTGAGGAGAAGTAGAATAATCCGCCCAAGGTCATGTAGCTAGTGAATGACAAACCAGAGTCGTGAACCGGGAAACCTCGCTGTCAATCACCCATGACCAATGGACCATTGGACATTTCTGCAGCCATGGATGTGTTGGTACCATCCAATACGGTAGCCAAGAGCTGCACACAGCTACTGAGTTCCCGGAGTGCGGCTGCTATAGCTGCGCCCATAGTACTCTGCACTATGGCTGAAGAACTTAATTTTTGCTTGATTTTCATTAATTTAAATTTAAATTAGCCACGCGCGTCTAGCGGCTAAATTGCATTAAGGATCCCTTTCTTTTAATCGCCACACTTCACCTTCAGACATACAAATGTCTGTGCCTACAAGCTGTAAGAAAAGCATTCTTGATATAACAGATGCAAGAGAAATACTCTCAACTTCCATAAAGAAATACTTCTTCCTGTGCTTCGGGGACTGTGAGACAGGGTGGTCCCTTATTTCCCACTTGACTTTCAGATGCCAACTCTAGGCCAATATTGCACCTTCCCCTGAACTTTATTCCAAGGAGAAATGGCAAGCAGCAGAGCTACGGGGGTGAAGGCGATTGCCTGGGAGGCAAGCGGGAGCAGTGAGGACTGTGGCAAACTGAAGGGCCAGCTGCTGCTCCGCTTCTGCTGGGACGCAGGCCCAGGGTGGCTGGATGTTCCAGCTTTGTTAAAAGAAGTTGGAAACCCGAACGCACTGTGAACTCCGGGATCGTTAAATATTGACAAGGAACGCAAATATGTTTAAGACGTCATGCAGCAAAACAAGCACATCCTTGAACTTGAATGGGGCCCTGCGCCATCCCATGGAAACGTTGGACTTCAATGAATGGTTCTCAGTCCTGGCTGTGCATTGAGATCTCCTGTTAAGCCGGGAGTATTTAAATCCCTTCCCAGGAGGCAGGCCTGGCCGAGACTTGAGCCCAGCAGTTCTGACACTTGCTAATCCTCAACAAACAGGACCTGTCAGGAGGCTCAGCCTGCAGAGGAAGCCTCCGGACCATTTCCTGCTTCCAGACCAACTGAAGCAGCCCTGGGCCCCGGCTGGCCGGTGGGGTGGGGCTTGCCCCGCCTGGAGTAATTTTTTTTTTTTCCCTTTACAAATTGGAGAGGAGCAAAAATGTGAGTTGGAACAAACAGAGGCTTTACGATGGTAATTCCCTGGCTCTGAGCCAAGGGCCCTGCCTTCCCCAGGGGCTGCGGAGAGCTGAGTCAGCCTGGCTGGCTGGAAGTTAAACTCAGTTTTCCAGATTGCAACTCAAAGGCAGACCAGATCACGTCTGCTAACACTGGTTCTCTCCTTTTTATCTGCCCTCTGAGTTGTGAACTAAAATAAAATCTTAAGGGTCTCCCCCAGCCCCCCACCGGCTGACTCAATGGACCCCCTCTTGGCCAAAGGGATATCCTAAAACTAAATTGCCTGCCAGGAGGAGGGAGGTCAGATATGCCTCATCATGCCCCCCACTTCTTGGGGACGTCCTTTGTGACCCATTGACAGGCCTAAGGGTGTGCAAGACCGACCTGCAGGTCCTCAGTTTACACAGCAAATCTTTGTCCAGTGGCTTCTCTCTGATAACAGCTCCTTATGTTGAAACACTCCAAGACTTTAGACAAAGCTTCATGTCTTTAACCAATTACTAGCCAAAGAATCTTTAAACCCACCTATAACCTGTAAGCTCTGCCCCCCTAGCTTCGAGATGGCCCACCTTTTCGGACCAGACCAATGTGTGCCTCCCACGTACTGATTTATGACTTTACCTGTAACCCCTGTCTCCCTGAAACGTATAAAACCAAACTGCAACCCAGCCACAGCGAGCCCACTTGCTCAAGGCTTCTTGGGCGTGGCTCCGGGCCATGGTCCTCAAACTTGGCTCAGAATAAACCTCTTTAAAATTATTTTACAGTATTTGGCTTCTTTTCTGTCAACGCTATGTTGCCCAGGCTGGTCTCAAAAGCGCAAATTTTTTTTTTTCTAAAATACTATCAGATAGATCTTCCTTGATGCATCTCTGTCCTCCGTTCCTTGTGCCTTCCCCTCCCCTTCTCCACCCAAACACTGAGAATGACAGGAAAAAGCCAAGGACGGGACGAGATTACTCCGACATGAAGGGACAAAGGGACACGGAGGGCAGGAACTGAGGCCCGGGATGAGAGGGGAGGGGCGGTAAGGAGAAAGATGGAGGTTTTCAAATTTTTTATTAAAAAAGATTTGGGGCCGTTATATATAAATAGAATCTTGGGGTGAGAGGGAATATCCCCAAATGAAGTTTTTGTCATGATATAGAGTGTGAATCCCTTCCTCTTCATCCCTGAGAAACTTTCAATAAATTTCTATACATTCTTGAAAATAATAAAATAACCCCCCACTCTCTGCCAGTATAGACGGTTGCTCCTGGGCTACACACCTGGAAAGCGCGTTCCTGAACCAAATGCGGTAGGTAACTGTCACACGGTGGTAAGTAGTTAGGTATCTAAACGTATTTAAATATAGCAAAGGTGCAGGAAAAAAGATACAGTTATTATAATCTCAGCAATAGCCCTTGTAAATGTACGACGGCCGTTGATCAAAAACATCATGACGTGACCCATAATGGGACTCTATCCCATTGAAGTCCTGACACCCGGACCTCTCAAAGTGTGGCCTTATTTGGAAATAGAGTCCTTGTAGTTATAACTACTTAAGAGGAGGTCACCCTGGAGTGGGCTGGGCTCCCAATCCAACATAACAGATGTCCTTATAAAAAAGGGAAAGTTGGTTTTTTTGGGGGGGGGCGGCGTGGTAACTTCTCATACCTGCTTGGATTCATTTATTCACTTTTTTTAAAAGTTGGCAGCTCACATGATATATATTTCTCATGTACAACACGCTGTTTTAAAGTACACATGCATGTTGGGATGGTGACATCCAGCTGATTATCCATCGCATTAGCTCACACAGTTACAATTTTCGCGTCGAGGGCATTTAGCATCCGCTGTCTCTGCATTTTTCAAGACTACGATAAATCGTCATTAGCTAGAGTCACCTTGATATACGAACAAGCTCTGGGATTTATTCCTCGTAGCTGACTGCAATCACGTGTCCTTTGACCAGCCTCTCTCCAAACCCCTTCCTGAGCTACCTTCCCCAGCCCCTCTCCTTCCGGGAGTGGAAAGGGAAATTCGGACACAGACATGCGCACAGGGACGACGCCACGTGGCTGTAAAGGCAGATACTGGGGTGATGCCGGGGAAAGCCACAGACGGCCAGCAAACCACCAGACGCTGGGGAGAGAGGCCCGAGATCCTGCCCTGTGGCCTCAAAAGAACCAAACCTGCCGACACTTCGACGTCCAACCTGCAGCCTCCAGAGCTGAAGCCCCCGCAGCCCGCGACACGTTGTTACAGCAGCCCCAGGAGACGGAGGCAACCTCCACGTCCCTCGCGTCTTCAACCGCGCCTCTACTTCTACAACTGTGCTCCCTCGCAAGTCCTACAAGCTAGCAGGGGCTCTACAGATAAACACCCATGGAGGGACCCAGTGACCCTCCCAGGGGAGGCAGGAAAAATGCACGACCCAGTTAATCTAGAGGAAAGTGGGACCTGGCCCTGTCTCTCCCACTACATGACCTTGGGCAAATCCCGAACCCTTCAGCCTCAGTTTTCTCCTCAATGAAATGGGGCCAACCGACCAGGCGATATCCCCAAGCTCCCTGTGGGATGGTAAATCCTACATGCCATCTTCTCTTACGCCTGTATGGGAAAATGAGGTTCCTTTTGGATGTCACAGAGAGAGAGAAAGTCATTTCCATGATGCTCAAACTGCCTATGCTTTTCCCACTTTGTAAGAGCAGTGGTCACCTGCTCATTGAAGCTGTCACTGTGCCAGGCATGACCTGTGTGATCCCATGAAATCCTCCCAGAGTGCCTTGAGACTTCAATGCTATTATTACTCTCATACTCATTTAACAGGTGGGGGAAACTGAGGCTCAGCCACACCAAGTCAGTGGCCTGTGGAGTCACAGCCAGTGAGAGTTAAAGGTGGCATGTAACCCCCGAACTTGAGCCTTCAGGGTCCACACTTCCCACCCCCCAGCCAGCCTGGATGTGGATTACAGGATAAATATTTAGTGAGCCCCTCTCTTCCCCCCTAGATGCTGCTGGGGACACATCAGCAAATATAAAACCAGGTCCCCGACACTCGCGGGGCTCACAGGCTAGAGGGGAAGATCAAATGTGATGCTCAGTGGTGACAAAGACAATAAAAGCAGAGAAGAGACACAGCAGGGTGGGCTCTTTGGAGTGCTGTGTTTGGGGACACGGAAGAGGTGACAGTTGGGTGGGGACCCAAACTGCAAAGGGAGATGCGGCGGGGTTGACACTCAAGGTTGTCCAAGGTTGTGCACTCCTCTTTCTCCTCCTCCCTGGAAGATCGGTACCATCAGGGGACCCTTACCTGTGGGCAGCAGGTACCGCAGCGTCAACAGCACCAGAAACCACCGCCGGCCTCCAGGAGGACCCTGCCGGGGGCCAGCCATTCACCGCATCAGGAAGGCTGGGGGGCCACTCCTTGCCCTCGGTTGAGCCCCCCAGCAGAGCCCGCAGACATGTCCAGCAACCCCTCCCCACAGCCTCCCGGCCAGGTAGCTGAGATCCCGCAGGTATCAAATGCACCAGGCTGGCCTAATCCCTCGGAGGCCGGGCGGGGCTGGGAAGGGTCCTTTCGCCTGTTCCCAGGCCCAGATTGGCTCTCCAGGCCCTTGGTTCGGCCTGCCTGGGCTCCCAGGAAGACAGGGACCCGTGGGCGTTGGAGGGGGTGGGGTTCGGCTGCCGGGCTCGGCCGTGGGTGTCGGGAAAAGTCTTCCCAGACCAGAGATGCATCGTGACATTGGTGGGCCACAGTCACTTTTGCAATTTCCCCATTAAAAAATGGTAAATACATATATATATATATATATGTTTTTTTTTTCTTTTTTAGCTGCTTTGGTGTAAAAGTAAATGTAATTAAGGCTCGATTATGTTCATTTTTTTCCTTCTGATTTTGAAAGAAATGAAAACATTTTTGTGAGCCCCTAAAAGTATTGGGGGGCCCAGGCACTGTACCTTCTGTGCCTAAAGAATGAGTCGGCTCTGCCCAGACCGTGAATCCTGAGAAATGTCGAAAGAAAGGGAGGCGACACTTTGGGAAATCCCACGGGAACTTCACAAATGAGTGAGACCATTAGACCCGGTGTTTTCCAAACCCGTTTGACCCGGGACTGTTTTTAAGAACAGAGAGGTCGAGTACATCCCCCAGAGTCACACAGCCAGCTTGAACACAGAAAGAGCACTGAGCCACCGTCTTCGGCCACTGTCCTGTGGGCACACAGCAGAGGGGTGTGTGGGGGCCCTGTGTGCTCCTAGACAGCTCAACCTTTGTAATCTGTTTCCTCATCAGTAAAATGGGCATAATCATAGTATCTACCTTCTAGAGATGCGGTGAGGCTATTCCTAAAACCCTGAGAATAATCGGTCGTGCTATAATAAGCACCACAGAGAAGCATTTGTTAAACACTGAAATAAATAGCTCAGAAATAATTGTTCAGAAAATGTGATGAGTCCCGCATCATGGGAGTGGACAGAGACACCAGGCAAGGTGCTTAATGGAAAACCTTTGACACTGCTGTTCTTCCTTTAACCCTCACCAGAACCTGTTGTGTAGACCAGGGTTTCTCAAACTCGACGTGCATACACGTCACCTGAGGATCTTGTTGAAGGGCAGGTTTTGATTCAATAGGTCAGGGGCAGGTCTTGCAATCCGCTTTTTTTTTTTTTTTGAGACAGGGTCTCACTCTGTTGCCCAGGCTGGAGTGCAGTGGTATGATCATAGCTCACTGCAGCCTCCGACTCCTGGGCTCAAGCGATCCTGCTGCCTCAGCCCCTTAAGTAGCTGGGACTACAAATGTGTGCCATTGCACCCAGCTAATTTTTTCTTATTTATTTATTTTTTAAGAGATGGGGTCTTGCTATGTTGTCCAGGCTTGTCTTGAACTCCTGGCCTCAAGTGATCCTCCTGCCTCGGGC
Organism: Lepilemur ruficaudatus; assembly: GCA_963574885.1. NCBI lineage: Eukaryota > Metazoa > Chordata > Mammalia > Primates > Lepilemuridae > Lepilemur > Lepilemur ruficaudatus. Next base: position 18,401 of record CAUYRT010101219.1, on the reverse strand, counting down.
TCCCAAAGTGCTGGGACTACAGGTATGAGCCACCCTGCCCAGTAGAATCTACATTTCTAACAAGCTCCTGGGTATTCTGCTGGTCCAAGGATCACGTTTGAGGTAGCCAGGAGTTGTCCTCACTTTTCAGAGGAGGCAAACTGAGGCACAGCCCTGGCTTGGTGCACAGCCAACGAGGGTCAGGGCTGGAATGAGCCAGTAGCCCAGGCAGAAGAATCGCCCTTTGCCCTGGAGACTGGACAGGTGCTAGGGAGTTTTAAATGAAGCAATAGCAGAGTGAGGTTGGAATTCTAGAAAAAGCGCCTGATGGCTTTGGGAAGAAAGGCGTGGAAAGAGAGGTACTCAAGGCAAGAGGGGCTGATCCGGGAGCCACTTGAGTGATTCAGAGAAACCTAATTTGAGCCCTAGAGGGAAGGAAACAGACGCTAGCAGGAACACGACTTGCAGAGGGACGGCCACCTCAAACTGCATCCTCGCACCTGCGGCGGAGGGAGAGGAGGAGGCCTCTTAGGAAAGGAGTTCAATTGGGCTGAAGGGCTGGTGACAGCCCCATGCACTTCCCCTCGGTCCATCCCTGCTTGCAGCTTTGTACCTGGCCACTTGGCCCAACTTAAAAAACTTCCACAGTGTCTCATGACCCCAAGGACAAAATCCGGTTCTTCGTTGGAAAAGAGGACTTTGCAGGCAGGGTTGGCATAGTCGAATGCTCTTCCGTTGCTGCCTGCGATTCTCCACCCGCCACCCCCAGCTTTATTGGGAAACGATCCACAAATATAAGTTGAACGTCTTGGCCAGGCTCGGGGCAGGGGTGGCTGGAATATCTCAGCATTGATGAATTTTTTTTTTTTTTTTTTAGGAAAACCAGAAGCACAGCCCAGAGATCTTGGCTCCTGGGTCTTCTAGCTCCCTCCTGCCTGGCAAACAATACAGAGCCCTGCCCAAAAGTGGCATTAGTAACTGAGATGTGCCATTGTTCTTAAGCTGCGATTCCTTCTCTTCTCCCATGTGACCAAGGAAAATGTCCTGGGGCGGTGGGGTGGAGGGCATGGACGGGGGCCTGGCGCTGCTTTAGCTGCTCCTGGTGTAAACATCTGGTCTGTCTGCAAGAAGCCGGGACCCCAGGGTCAGGCTAAGGGGAGATGGATTCTCAGGGTTTGGGTCTGTCTTCTCATATTCTGATGTTATTTGCCACACACAGAAGGTCCCCAAATGAGCCCAGTGGTTCAGAGTACGGTTTCTGAAGCCAGTGACAGAGCTGGAATTCTGACTTGATGGCTGCTGGCTGAGTGACCTCTGCCATGTTAATCAACCTCTCTGAGCCTCAGGTCTCCTCACCTGCCAATGAGGGTGAGAAAGAACCTACCTCGTAAAGGGGTGCTGTGTAAAGCAGTTAGGACTGCCCGGCACATAGTAGGCCTGGTCTGTTGGTGTGTTTTTCGTTTTTTCTTGAGACAGGGTCTCACTCTGTCACCCATTTTAGAGTGCAGTGGCATCATCACAGCTCACAGCAACCTCAAACTCCTGAACCCAAGACATCCTCCTGCTTTAGCCTCCCAAGTCGCTGGGACTATAGGTATGCCCAGCTAAGTTTTCTATTTTTAGTAGAGATAGAGTCTCACTCTTGCTCAGGCCCATTTTACAGAGAGAAAAGTGAGGCCCAGGCAAGCTAAGGACCTTGCCTAGGCGTGACCCAACTAGCAAGCGATCCAGGATTTCAGTGTGGACAACCTGAGCTTGGAGCCTGCTTTTGTGCAATTCTCGGTAGAATCTGGGACCCCAGACGGGCACAGACAGCTGCTTTAAGATGACTTATGTCTCAAGAGGACCACCTTCCTTCCTTCCCTCTCAAAGACCTGGTTACAGAGTTCATTGCTGAACAGCTCAGCTGGGCAGTATCTCCTAAGGAATCCATGCTCTGTTCTAAAGGAAAACTCCTCCTCCCCTGCCTCTCACCTAGTTGAAGATGCTTCCTGCAGGATCTTCCTTAAATTTGCCAAGAAACCTGACTCTCTCCAGATAATGCAGACATTCCTCAGTCCCCTGGGGGGGGGGACGCCCAGCCCCTTCCCTGACGCCCTAGGCACTGAGAGAGGAAGTCCGTCCACCGTCCACCGAGAGAACACTGCATGCTAGGCTTGTTGAGGGCTGGGGGCACAGCGATCAGGAAGACAGGCAGTTGAGACCCTCCCTGCAAGACGTCCAGACTGGCAGGGGAATCTGACATTCCACATGTCTTTAAATAGCTCGTGATGTCACCTGACACCTGCACTCTGCAGGCGGAGGGGAGGGGGTGGGCGTGGCATGTCGTTCGGCAGAAAGCAGGATGTTTTAAACGCTGACCTGAGCGGCCCAGAAAGACTGGAGGAAGGAAGAGGAGGATGCCAGATCGCAGCTCCCCTGGGGGAGTTCCAGCCCTCCTCAGGCGGGCGGGCGGCACCAGTTTCACTTTCTGAAGAGGAAATCTGCCCCGGTCACAGGGACATCCTCCTCTGCCTTCCTCCTTCTGTCCAGCCATGCGTGTCCCCACTGCTGGTGACAGAGTGGCCCTCCCCTGAATTCACTGTTCTCCGCCCTCCCCTTCCCCCGCCTTCCTGCACGTTCTCCACGACCTCTTAGTCATCTCTGGGACAGCCTCCAATTTTCTTACGGAACAATAATGACCCCACAAGGAAACAGGTCATTATTAAGTCTGCCAACGTGGTCCCGGCTTTATTTTCAGAGCGATTCCGTGACCACGCTAGCAGTGCCGGCGTGCCTGTCCACCCTGAGTCCCCTCGCACTTTGGAAGGTCTTTAATCCAATGTCACCTTCTCCGTGAGGCCTCCCCAAACCGCTTTATTTGAAACTGCAATCCTGTCTGCACAAAAAACTCAGACACAAATGTTGGGAGGGGGCATTATTCATAAGAGCCTCCCCAAAAAGTGGAACCCCCCACCCCATGTCCATCCACGGAAGAAATGAACAAACCGCGTGAGCCGTGGTCCGTCCACATGGTGGAATATCACGCAGCCGTGAAAAGGAACAAGGCTCTGACACACGCTGCTACATGGGTGAACTCTGAGGACATCCTGCTCCGTAAGAGAAGCCAGACACAGGAGGCCACATCGTGTGTGACTCCATTTATCTGGAATGTGCACAACAGACAAATCTATAGAGACGGGAAGCAGATCAGTGGTTGCCTGGGCTTGGGGGTAGGGGGAGTGGAGTGGAGTGGGGAGTGAGTACCATTCAGTATGGGGTGTCTTTGGGGGATCATGAAAATGTTTCCAAGATAGATAGTGGTGATGGCTGGACAGCTCTGTGCATATACTGCATTAAAAACCACTGAATTGTGCACTGAATTCGCGAACTGTAGGACACGTGAACTCTATCTCAACAGAGCTGCTGAAAAGAAATCTACAAGCTACCCCTTTGCCCCTTGTACTGTTAACCCTCTCCCCTGCTTTGCTTCTTAAAAAATGTGATCTAACGTCTTCCTTGATTTACCTGTTTATTATATTTGTGGACTCCTTTTTTTTTAATTTCCTTTTTTTTTTTGAGACAAAGTCTCACTCTGTTGCCCTAGCTAGAGTGCAGTGGTGTCATCATAGCTCACGGCAACCTCAAACTCCTGGGCTCAAGCGATCCTCCTGTCTCAGCCTCCCGACTAGCTGGGATTATAGGTGGATGCCACGATACTGGCTAATTTTTCTATTTTTTGTAGAGACCGGGGCTCTTTCTGAGGCTGGTCTTGAACTCCTGGCCTCAAGCCATCCTCCTGACTTGGTCTCCCAAAGTGCTGGGAGTGTGAGCCACTGTGCCGCCTCCATTTTTCTATTAGGATATAATCTCTTAAAATCAAATCTGCTTCCTTATTGTTTAGGAATGACAGGAATGCTCTTAGTTTCTGTAGAGAATAGCAATTAAAAGAATAAAAAAGCAAAGTAAACAAAATGACTTTTTTACTCTACTAGCACTCTGCCAATAAGAGTTCAAGAGTACAGAAGACATGGAAGAAGACATTACTATATAATGAACTTCAAGTATAAGGAAGTAAATGAAGGGCTTCAAGTGGAAGAAGTCCAGGCTCTGCACCTCTGGGTTGTAAGAGTTCAGCAGGCTGGCTCTACTTGTTTTTCTGCTTCCTTTTGTGGAAGTTCAAACCAGCTGACTCATAGTTAGAGTCAGTCTCAAGTCAGACCCTCAGAGAAGTGACAGCAAGAAAAGGCTTCGTAAGTGGCCTTTAAGTTTTTCCTTTAATCTGGCAATACGGTATATCAACTATAAAAAAATACAACAGAGAAAGTTGTCCCATAAATGTTCAATACAAGACAGAGACTAAAGATGGCTTCTGTACATATAGAGTTAACTGTGGAAAAAAGAAATATTCAGTTGTTTACCAAATGCTATGAGACTCTAGTTTCTAAATAAATCTGAACTACATTCAAAAAAGGGCTCAAAAAATAAACAATTAGAAACTGTTTTTAAAAACTGACATTCACCAAGATAATTTTCCGGAGTGCATTTGGAAACCTAAGTGATGATCTGACTTACCAATGGTGGGGTCATGATCTTCTGGGAATCGGTGGCTGATGAACTGCATGGTCATGGCTTCAAGCAAGAAATGAAAGTTAAAATCCTGAGGAAGGTGACCCACAGAAAGAATTCTAAGTACGAACATTGCGCAACAGCCAGTATCCCATCTGGTTTGGATAGGGGTCATTTATTTTAAGTATTTTTCATCCTCACTTCTCGTCAAACGGAAAACGTCACCTACCACTCTTCCCCACGCCACCAGCACCCAGCATCACTAGTTTGTATTCCCGTGAGAGCCCTGCAGGGCTGCTACAGCAGCTACCAACTGGGCGAGTTCCAGAATCCATTGTCCTCGTGGGGAACCTTGGGCTGCCTGAGTAAAAGCCACCTAGAAAGGAAGGGGGAAATATTTAATCCAGGATGGAGATGCCGTGACGACAGTCCCAGAGCCACTCACTTACCTTGCAATACATCCTCTGGCCTATCCTGCTCGCTACTGTTCCCCTTCTGGCAGCCCTAACAAACCCCACATCCTCACGCTGACCGAACGCCTGGGCAGGCCGGTCCTATGACACATCACAGATTTTCCAACTTACAACTTTTTCCAAAAAGAAAAATACACAAAGAAATTTAGAATTTCTTTTCAGACAGGGGTACCGGCCCCGGAAGTCGGAGCCGACTGAGGAAGGGGAAGGGAAGCTGCCCCTTAGGCCGCACGAGTCCTCTCCGGTCCGCCGCTCCCCGCGGGTCCACCCCTCCCCCTTCTCCTCGGCGACCCCTCCCCGCCCCCAGCCGCTCCTCCGCCCGCCATCACCCCGCCCACCCTTCCGCCTCACAAGCTCATCCCCTGCGGCTCGTACCAGTCGGGACAGGAAGGCCACCGCCTGTCCGATGACCACCGACTTTGTCTTCCTTCACTGGCGGCGAGGCTGCAGCACTGACCTGTGACCCCTCCCGCAGCCGAGTAAGATGGCGCCACTGGAGCCCGCATCCCGACAGGAGGGGCGGGGCCGACCCTGGGCGTCACTGGCGGCCCCGCCCTCTCAGGGCGGGACATCTCCTCTTCCAGGTCCCCAAACCGAATCTTGCAACTCTCCCCCGAAGGCCCGCCCTCTGGTCACGTACCACGCTTAAGGTATGCACACACACACAAGGGTGTTAAGTCATGAGTAGAAAGTAAATTATTTTGACAAAAGTCGAGAGAAAGGAGTATGAGACACGCGGGGGACTCTAAAGTGAGTAACAACTTACTCAGGGCTGTTTGCTGCTTGTGGAAAGAAAAAAAATCTGGCCCAACAAAGCAGAAACAGTGAGTGAGGAAAGGGTCACAGCCCCCTCACCCTCCTAAAACACAGGACGGAGATCAAGTTTACAGAAGATGACTGCTTCACAGCAGAAAAAGCACTTTCCCAAAAGAGCAGCTACATTGACTTGGGCTGTCAAAATCAAGATTAATTCTCAGAGACAGATGTTTACAACACTCGAGTTATCCTAGAGTTTTGTATGTATTTTAAAGATGTATTAGATATACAAAAATTTTTTAGGTTTTTTGATTTAAACAAATGTACTATTATTCTCCAGCAGCAAAAGGTAAAACTCAAGAGCTCATAAGTGGCCTTGAATTAAATACAGCAATAACTGAAGGCACTATAATTGTATTTGCCTCTATTTAGGTAGCACACATACTAGGAATGAACTTTATACCAGAAAATTTTTCTGATGCAACCTCTGCCCACCACTCTTCCTTTTTAAGAATGTCTTTCCATGAATAACTTATATTTCCTTTAAAATTTGTTTCATTCACCACTAAATAAAGGACTAAAATATGAAAATGGAAAATATACAGCATAACAATCTTCAGAATTTTCATCTGGACTTTAAGGGTATACTTTACAATGATAAAACTCTTGGAACTATATGCAAACTTTGGGGTCTGTGTATGTAATTTTTCTGCTGTTATAATTGCATTATGCAGATGGGTTGTGGAAGAAAAACAGAAACCGCAAACAGAATATTTATACATTTATTTATAATGAAATTATGGTCTAAATATTTACAACATATAGGAAACCAGAGATTAAGTTTATACAAAGCCAGCCTGCAAAGTATTCAAATGTGCAAAAATGACAGTTCAGTATCTCAAACTACTCTTGGTTCAGCAGACTAGCTCCTTCACTTTCACACATCAATATTTGATACAAAAAGTTCTTTTGGCAAAACCTGTAATGCCAAGAAAAAGGACAAGTTGCAATTTCAGTCACTAAGTCCACCATCCTATTGCAAGTAGTCAGATCTCTCTCGTTTTAGCTGCAACCAGTTCTGAGAGAACAGACCACTGTGTTTCATTTCTGTGATGAGTTCTGACCAGTTTTAGTCAAGTAGTTTTCTCTGACCCAGCTGAAGACAAGGAGCTTAGAAGGGCAATAAAAACAGCAATGGCTATCTGAGACAAATGTTCCTGAAGGTGTCAGCTTTGGATCACCGCCCCACTACCCCCCGCAAAAAAAACATTGAAAAATAACTTCAGTTTCCTATCCCAGATCCAGCTGTATCCAAGTTTTAAGTTAGTAAAATGACATCTTCCAAAACAGAAAGAATCCAAAATGAAATAGGGATGAGGATCTCTTAGAATTAAGTACTGAAAAGAAAGGATGGTCTTAAAGTCATTTCCCCACTAATAAATAGTAAGGCTTTATCTGTAACCAGTTATTATCAAAATTGACCAAACAGTAGTAAAATACAAATAAAACTCTCTTTACATCAGAGTTGGGGCTGGTCATTTGGAAAAGGCTGGATCAGGTAAAATGTATATGGAAATGACCTTGCTAGGATGCTTTGTTGGACAAGCACATTTCACCAACTGTTAAAAAGCTTCTGAGACAAATTTGTGATTCTAAGTAAATTTTGACAGATGATATGCGACTGCAGAAATAAAGATGTTTGAAAAAGAATGGAACCCCTTTAAGAAAGGGACACTGCATCTCTAACTTCCGCACAGGTCCAAGACGGTTCCCAGTATAGGCCCCAGAGTCTTGTTAAATCAAATGCATGCATTATTGCTAAGAAGAGTCACCGAAGGTCAAAACTCTGTTCCACTGTTTCCTATGGGGCCATCCAGAAGGGCATCTGTTGTTTGGCTCGTGGTTGTGATGAAGGGTATTGATATCCCAAACTCCAGCCCTGTGGAAAACTACTTGCATTTTTATGACCTCCATGTTCCTCCTCTTCATCAGATGAATCCGCAGCATAAGCCACCAAGCCAAATCCCTTCTCTGTAGTTTTCATCTTCTTGGCTGGATAATCTAGAATAGAGAAAACCCCAACCCCATTCCCCACCAAGAAAAAAAAAAGATAATACCATAAATTCGTTAATAAAAAAAAGATGTTAATTGTAAGTGGTTAGTTGGACACCATTTTGAGGTCACAGGGTCAATGGTCACCCAAAAACGTTGAAGATCACACGAAAAACAGCACCAGCATCAGCAAATGTGAATCCACCAGAACCATGTAAGAAAACAGAGAAAGAAAAAAGAAACACAAAAAAAAAAAGAAAAAAAAAGAAAAAAAAGTAAAGTTAGCAAGTGAGTCTGAGGGCTGATATTTCACCTTTTAAAGAGTTAAAAGAAAAGAAGAAAAGAAAAATATGTATTTTCTTCTGTTCATTTTTATTATCACTATAGGTAAAGAACAAAAATGATCCCATGTACCTCTACAGGGTTTAGAGTTCTGAGATGCTAAAAAGCAACATTTTTCATAACAGCCACAGGCTGACCATTACAGACAAAGAGAACTATGAGGGGAGATGTGGCTGAGCTCCCAATACAAAGAAGATTCAATCTTTAAGTCTGTATCAGGCTACCTCCAGGTATTCAGACAACATAGGCAACAGAATTTTAAAATGACCTACCAACACTATTATTTCCTAGGGTTTTAATGTCACTGATGCTATGTATAAAATATAAGTTGACTGACTCTTTTCTAGACACGCAGGCTGAAAATAAAAGGCTGTCCATATAAATAAAAATATTCTCATTAGCCAGTAAATTACAGACGTTGGATAAAACACCTGAATGAACATCAGGTTAGAAAACTAATAGCTTTAGACCAGTCTTAGTCATTCCCCTGTTCCCCCAGCTACACCTGACTTACCGTGGCTCCCTGTTAAGGTCCCAGACCCATTCCTTTCATCAGACTCTGTTTTTAATCCAGTCACAGGAAAGGCTGGTGGAGGCATCAACTGCCTTTTGAAAGACAAAAGGAAATTTTCTTTCAGACACATTCAATTTTTAATTTATCCAATATATTAGTGGAATAATAAAGTCTGCAGGTAATCCTTCAAGTTCATTTTATCCATTTATTTTAACTCCTTCCGCTTTTGCCCCCACCCCCTTCAAACTGTTATCACATAGCATACATTATCAAGTATGAGGCCCGTCCTCATAGCAATGCCATGCCAAAAATAGAACAAACTGTTGTAAGAAGAACCTAGCTCCCTCTTATGAAGGCTAATATAATAACATTGAAAAATAGCTCGAATGTGTAACACTTCTGTTACTGCCTACCCTTAGGAAAATGCCCAAGATGCAGACCATAAAGGAAGGTGTTTGAATAAGTAATTATGCAAAGCTGAGTGTAACTGCTTCTAGGATTGTGAAAGGCATAACATATTTTCCATTACTGTGTCAATTATAACAAACAGGAGCTCATTGGTTTCAAAGACTTCATTTCAGTTTCAGAATACTGAAGCTCAAAGCAATGATCATTACTCTCGTGAATGGTGGAAACAAATGACATCTGAATATACTCATATAATTGTTACAAATAATTTACCTGTCCCTCTCTCGCTCTTTGCCTGAGGAACTTGCCGGCTTCGATCCTGCACCTTCAATCTCACTCTGACTGGAGAAGCCTGTACCTAAATTAGTCATATGAATGGGTCCATGCTATGAGCAGAAAAATACAGTGGCATTAGCAAATCTACAACTGCTGTATTGACTTTAGCTCCTTAATGTAACTGTCAAGTGCCTCATCTTTCTATAAATTGCAATAAATTAAACTGCACTACATAGCTCTTTGGGATCCGCAGTATAACTGTAGTCAAAAGTAGGGGTTTTTTTTTCTCTGTAGGACTTGATCAGAGATTATAATTCATTATGCTACGTCCACCTGTTTTCAACTGACTGCCCATACATAGCTCAAATGGTTTGTATAAACCAAGTTATAAACTATAAAAATGCTATGGTTTAAAGAATGCTTCCAGGATTCTGGCAAATTGTAAAGTTGTTTCTCCTGATAAAATTGGACCAAAACTACAACTTTTAAATATCTTTTAACTTGAGTAAATGACTATGTTTACAATTATGTGTATATATAGAATCTTCCATTTCTAGCAGTCTGGGGTGGGGGGTAGGAGGGCTAGAGAAAGAAATCACCTTCTTTCCTTCTCTTTTTTCCTAAAAAGAGATTAGCAAATTGAAAACCATAATTTTAAATACAAACCACATATTGGCAGTTTGATAGCTTTGGGTGAGATGTGTAGGGGAGTAAGAACTATCAGAGGTTTCCAAGAGTCTGCTGAATAGGATTAAAAAACCTAACCTAAACCTAAAAAACCTAACCTCCAAAAAGCAGAAATCCTAGTACTGGGAGGACAGGTGATATAGATGTGAATTTATCTTTCTTTAAAGGGAGAATATAGTAGGAGAATAAGATGAGGAAATGAAGACAGGATATTTTATTTAACCTGGTATCCAAGAAGTCCAGACTCCCGTTCATCTGGCAGCTCCTCTGTGAATCGCCTCTTCTGTGCCTGGGGCTGAGTTGGGAGTGGGGGCTGGGGCTGGGGGCCAGCAGGCAAGGCAGTTTTGACGGGAGCAGCAGGAATAAAAGGACCACTCATCGGACTCTGGGACCAAAACAAACCAAGGAAGAAAAAGTGTGAGGATGCCCAATGAGTAAGTGAACAATGATTATGAAATACTTTAATGATCAATATGTATCATATGACTCTTTCATCTTCAGGTCCTTAGTTTCCTTCATGTGTAATTTGGTAACAGTATCACCTAGCTATCCCATCTTCATCCTAGGGAAATATTAAATTGACAATCTATATACAGTGCTTTGAACCCTCAAGAAAAATCTGTTGAGCATTTGGGCTATTAGCAAACATGACCATTAACAAACAACAACTCCAGCTACTCACTTATAGTTCAGAAGTCATCAAGCAAGAGCTTTCTCTTATTTAAAGCCCTGTAATCACTGTAATTTGTTCTTTCTGTATCATAAATACTGTTAATGGTGTGGCAGAGGCAACTTCATCTACCACTTTTATGGTTACTACCATTTTGCTATGTCAAGAGTCTAATGTTTGAAGATGTTGTTCCAAAAAAGGGGTGATCAAAAGACAGTATGTATCGGAGAAAAATAAGCACGTTTTAAAATGAAAACTCCATTATTACTACAGTTATATATTGCTTAACAACAGGGATGCATTCTGAGAAATGCAGCATGGGACAATTTCATCACTGTGTGAAGATCATAGCCTGCCACACACATAGACTGTATGATATGGCCTATTGCTCTTGGTTACAAACCTGTATAGCCTGTTACTGTAATGAATACTGTAGGCAACTGTAACACAGTGGTAAATATTTGCATATCCAAATATATCTAGACAGAGTATAGTAAAAATATGGCATTATAATCATCATCTTCTTATTTTTTTGAGACAGTCTTGCTCTATCATTCAGGCTGGAGTGCAGTAGCCGTGTCATAGCTTACTGTAACTTTGAATTCCTGGGCTCAAGCGATCCTCCTGTCTTAGCCTCCCAAGTAGTGGGACTACACAGGCACATATTACCATGCCTGGCTAACTTTTAAAACATTTTTTGTAGAAACAGGGTCTCATTATCTTGCCCAGGCTGGTCTTAAACTCCTGGCCTAAAGTGATCCTCCCACCTCAGCCTCCCACCAAGTGTTGGAATTACAGACCTGACCAGCCAATCATATAGGACAGACCACCATTGTGTATGTGGTCCATCACTGACAGAAATAGTTATGTGGTTCATGATTGCATTAATAATAACAAACAGCTAGCATTTATTGACTGCTTGGATCATCTTACTTAATCCTTGCAACCCTTTGAGATTTTTTAATATTGCGACCATTCTGTATCTAAGGAAAACCAAAGCCTAGACAGGTCAAGTTATATCCCAAGATCACACTGCTCAAAAATGGGAAAAGCATCATCACTTTGAGGGGTTTATTAAAAAATAAAGAAAATGGGAAAGCATGATGAACCCTGGCAATCTAACTCAAACCCCTAGCTCTTACCAGCTCTGTTATATTGCTTCCCAATTACAAACACTGAAGCTCAAAGCCGGGGAACTACAGAGCTGACTTTAAATATAAAAAGTATAGTAATTTTGACTAGAGACCACAAATAGAATTTATTTATAAGCTCTTTTTTGTTAGACAATGTGCAACCCCCTTCAGTGCTCACAGCCCACAGCTGAGGAGGCTGGGCAATGGTTCGAGGCTGCAGTTTACTCTAGCATGGGTACACTATGAGAGGCCCACATTGAAGGGCCCACCATAAATCCATTACCATGCTCTCATTAGTCTCTCCCTTGCCTCCAAGTCTTGTACATAATCCACCCAGATGAGCTAGATATCTCCTCTTTTCCTAAAATTCTAGTTTCTTACCTAAAGTAAGAAATTATGAAAGAAACATACTAGCGTTTTTAATCCCTAACTTTGCAAAGTTCATACAGCTCTTTGTCTAGGAACATATGCATATGATACAATGTTTCTTCCCAAATTAGAACCTCACAGTTCCAATCAGTGGGAGGTGTGATATGGGCAGCCTCCTTAAGGACTTTGTTAACACTGCCAAGGCAGAGGTAGGCAAACCACAGCCCATGGTGTGGCAGACTATGATTGTGGCCTGCCACCTGTTTTTGTAAGTAAAGTTCTATTGGAGTATAGCGATGCTCATTCCTTCAGGTATCTATGGCTGCTTTTGCACTACAACAGAGTGGAATAGTTCTGACAGAGACTGTATGGCTTTGGGGTCCAAAGCTGAAAACATTTAACATCTGGCCCTTTACAGCAAGTCTGCTGACCACCCCCACCTTAAACAACTATGTGGTGGCAAGCCTTGTGAAGGTAACTGCAATGCTGAGGATGACAAACACACAAGTACACACTACTCTAAGGTATTCAGATTGGCTGGTGAAGACTATGAAAAAAACATTACATACGACGCGATTTATTTCTGGAATACCACTTCTCCCTCCCCTCAGTTCTTCCTAAATTCAGTGATATCATGTTGCATATCCTGGCATCCTACCTGTCCAGTGCTAGCTGGAGGCTGCACTTGGGTTATCGGGTATTGTGTTGGCACAGGTGGGACTCCAGTAGGTAATGCTGGCAAGACTCCAGGTGCCAGTGAAACAGCTGGTGGCACTATGCTTGGTACTCCGTAGGGAGGTTGAACTGGCTGCTGAGGAGGGGGAACAACAGGGTAACCAGACTGATAGCCATTGGATGGATAATATGGTGGTTGAGGAGGGACATTACTTATAGCAGAGGGTTGTGTATAGCCTGAGGGGGAAGAAAAAAAGTGTTTAATCAGCTGCAGCAAAATGAGACATTTTAGCTGAAAATTAAACTTAATATATAGGGTATCTTTCCAAATTACCCTAAGTTGAAGGGAACAATAATAGTGCCCTGGCACAGTCTAGCCTCAAGTATCACAGTTACAAATAAATATCACTAACAAAATACTTTTTAAATACTTCAAAATGTACACACCTGGTAATGGTACAGCAGTATTAATCTGATTCACAAATCTAGAGTATTCAGCATGAACCTGAAAGTGAAGAGAAAGCAAATTAATAAGGGACGGTCCCAATTGACTGTGTGTTTATAGGGGTCTGGGTCTGATTATATAATTCCAGGACCAAAGCAATAGGAATTAAAATATTTCCATTGATGTTCCAATCAAATTTAGACTTATTTATCTACATTTTAATAAGTCATACCTGTAAACCATTAAGCCAAGTTTTGGGAAATAGAAGCATGTATAATTCTAAATCCCCCAAACTAGACTCAGTTCTAGGGTACAAAATCATTCAGAAATTAAATAATTAGGAAATTTAAGTTGTTAGTATAACTGGTGAGAATTCATTCATTCATATTTACTGGGTGACTTGTCCTCAAGGAGCTCATAGTTTAATAATGTCAAGTACTTTTCTCCCACCTGTTCCTCACTACAAGCATCCTACTAAGTCTGTTGGTAACTTCAAGTACCAACAAAGAAGATGGGAAATGGTCAAGGAAATCATCCGGTACAAGGGTTGGTAAATCAGGTCATATGCACAAAAGCAAAGAAAACATCAACTTCTGAACAAGGCACCCCAAAATACCAAACAACACAAGGATGAATATATTCAATCCAAAACCTGATTTCCTTTAACTATTATATAAACAATCCCACAGTTTAACTTTTGGTTATTTGTTTATAGACTAAAAAGAATGGGTAATCAAAATAAGCAATTATTCCAAAAGCATTGCTAATTGTTTTTAAACTACCATAGTCAGAGTTATGCTAACTTAGATGGGAGTTATGCTAACAAAAGCCAAAGAATGCCAAGGCCACCACCAGATGCTAGGAGGCATGGGATGGTTCCCCTCTCAAAGACTCCAGAAGGAACCAACCTTGCCAGCAATTTGATTTTGGACTCCTGGCTTCATGAACTGTGATAAAATAAATTTTTGTTATTTTATGCCACCTTATTTATAATTTATTTTGGCAGCACTAGGACCCTAACACAGGTGGAAAGGAATAGTTAAGACACACTCCAAAATGGCAGTAGCTCCTCTGAATATCAAACAAATATAACTCACTGTTTGCAAGAGATTCTCACACAGTTTCTTGGCAGCAGCCAGGCCTTCTGGTTTGGGATGACTGCAAAGAAATAAGAACCAGGAATTCAAAGGAGAGAAAAACAAAAGACATAGAATTCTGCTTTAACTTTTCACGTTGTTCTATAAATCCACTTTAATACATTCATTGTAGTTCAAACCTAGGCCCCTGAAAATCATAAAATAGGAACATAACATATAAGTCTTTTAAGACACATCTACTATCATTACCACAAATATTTTATTGGTCTCTCTCTCTCTGGGTAATGGTACTTCATCATATAAAAATATTTCAAGGTCACAGAATTACTATGTATTGTATTATAACTTTAAATTAAAATTATTTTAGGATATCACAGCTCATTTTAGAATCACAGTCTTGTACAAAACCCAAAGACTTTAACACTAAAGAGACAATTCCAACTACTAATTCACTTATTTTTATTAACTAATTATAAAGTGATTACTGCTAGTAGTAATTATTTACCTAAATCCTTCATGTTATATTAAGCACGCCCATTTTCTCTTGTTCCTTCTTAATCGCTCAATCCTGCCTATACCAACAAACTGACAAGGATCCCAATGTCCTTTGCCCACCCATCCATACCTGATGTAAATATACATAGGTTCAAAAGCTTCTCGGCCAGATGCTGGCTCAATACAGCCTGAACCCTTGCCTCGTAGGAAGACTTTGGCACCTGTTTCAATCTGAATGTGCTGCAAATAGGAGCAACCTGGACCTTCCACCTTCTCCTTAACATTAAATGTGGGCACAGCATGTTCCAGACCCACGAATAATTTATCTTGAACATAATGCATCTGTAGGAGGAACAGAACACCTCAGATTAAACAGAGACTATATAATTAAATCCTAACCTTGTAGAAAATTATTACATAAGATACTTTAATCTCTAAGATACTTTTAATCACTTCCAGAATAAAGATCCCCTATATATAATATCTACCATAAAAATAAACCCTATCAGGCTGGGCGCGGTGGCTCACACCTATAATCCTAGCACTCTGGGAGGCCGAGGCGGGCGGATCACTCAAGGTCAGGAGTTCGAAACCAGCCTGAGCAAGAGCGAGACCCTGTCTCTACTAAAAATAGGAAGTAATTGGCCAACTAAAAATATATAGAAAAAATTAGCCAGGCATGGAGGCGTGTGCCTGTAGTCCCAGCTACTCGGGAGACTGAGGCAGAAGGATTGCCTGAGCCCCAGAGTTTGAGGTTGCTGTGAGCTAGGCTGACTCGACAGCACTCTAGCCTGGGCAACAGAGTGAGACACTGTCTCAAAAAAATAAAAAATAAAAAAATAAATAAACCCTATCAAGGAATTTCAGTAAGAACTTCATCTTCCATGTACCTACCTACAAAATAAATGCCTTATTCCGCTCAGCAAAAGGTATTTAAGAAGCAACAACCCAAGATGCCATATTGAGTAAGCATAACCATTTCCCTCCAACTGATGTAAGTCAGTAAGAAATTTTCAGCCTCCTGTAAAACTGGAGTAGAATGTGTTGTTGGGTAGTACAGTCAGCCCTGTGACATTCTCCAATGAGGGCTGCTCTCTCCAACCCTTTTTTCTAGGAGGAATGTATCAGCAAAGTCTTGCTTCATCAGACTCAGCCTTCTTAGTCCTCCAGTTACCATCAAGTTTATAAATACAAATTAAAACCACTAACTTCAACATGTATAATGTGCATATACTTTCATCTATCAATCCCCTTTCTAGAACATATCAGGATAAAGAGGTATGTGCTCAGGTGTTCATTATAGCTTGGAAACCTAGATAGGCTATTAACAGAATACCAGTAGCAGCAGGTAGCTTTCAGGTTGGAATTTTAGGATTTTATTTTTTTTCTTTTTATATATTATTTAGCAAATATCATTTTTTTAAAGAAATGATAAAGCTGTTACTGATCTCTCCCCCAAAACATACCCCTGACTGGAAGGGAGGCTTCTGGCTAACAGCTGGAGACAGCTGAGCAATGGGTGCAGGCTGGTGATAGACAGTTACTGTTGCACCATTAAAAGTTGGACTTGTCCCTGTGGCAGCTTTCACCACTCCATTGGTGATAATTTCTTTGATCCTGTTTACAGCTCCTAGGGAAAAACAGACAGTAAGACTGAATCAAATGAACTGACTAGTGCCCAGTGATAAAGACAGGTCAATGGTCAATGTTCAAACATCAACCTATTTTACAGGTTACCCAAATATATGGCTCCCAACCTCTCTAAACCCCTATACACATTCGTATGTGGTTCATGAACAAAAGTTAGAATAGCCACCCGTGAGTCTGCCAACCTGTTACACACAGTCCTATCCTTGCTCTTCACAGAAAGAGCTATGTGAACCAAAAACATTACTTACTGTCCACTAATTCCCGTGTCTGGCCCTGAACATGAAGATATAATGGACGATCCCTATAAAGAGAAATAAAAAAGGATGATGCCAACCTGGTCAAAACCAAAAAAGGAGTCAAATGTGTCACCAAATATAATTTGTAATGTTTAAAGTTCCCAAATAAGAAAAAGGAACAATATACTTTGAAAGAACCGTTGCTACTTAGTTTCTAGGAATATGGTTTTACAGGTGGAAAACAAACTTTTCTTGTTGTTAAAAGTTAACTGGAAGGGCCAAGTGCAGTGGCTCATGCTTATAATCTTAGCACTTGGGGAGGCTTAGGCGGAAGCACTGCTTGAGCTCAGAAGTTCAGGACCAGCCTGAGAAAGAATGAGACCCCCAACTCTACTAAAAATGTAAAAATTAGCCGAGTGTAGTGGCAGTTTCCTGTAGTCCCAGCTACCTGGGAGACTGAGGCAGGAGGATCACTGGAGAACGGGAATTTGAGGTTGCAGTGAGCTATGATCATGCCACTGCACTCTAACGTGGGTGACAGAGCAAGTCCCTGTCTAAAAAAAAAAAAAAAAAAAAAAGTTAACTGGTCCACGCAGGATCAAGAGCTTATACTTAAAAAAACAAAAACAAAACGAGCTTGTTCTTATGAGTTCATTAGCATTGTTATCCAACTGAGATAACCCAATACTCAAGAACAGAATTCCTTTTTGTTGGTTGTCTATTAGGTTATAGGAAAACGTGGTCTTAGCTAATAATAGAGTGATCAATAGCCATTATCATAAAGGCAATAAACGGACTTTTTTTTAAAAAAAAAAAAAGGGAGTTAGGCCGGGCGCGGTGGCTCATGCCTGTAATCCTAGCATTCTGAGAGGCTGAGGCAGGAGGATAGCTCAAGCTAAGGAGTTCGAGACCAGCCTGAGCAAGAGCAAGACCCCGTCTCTACTATAAATAGAAATAAATTAATTGGCCAACTAAAAATATATAGAAAAAATTAGCCAGGCATGGTGGCGCATGCCTGTAGTCCCAGCTACTTGGGAGGCTGAGGCAGAAGGATCACTTGAGCCCAGGAGTTTGAGGTTGCTGTGAGCTAGGCTGATGCCACAGCACTCTAGCCCGGGCAATAGAGTGAGACTCTATCTCAAAAAAAAAAAAAAAAGAAAAGAAATACCCACTAGAAGGCATGTGACTGAGGACTTCTGAAGCTCAGTGATTAATAATAGGTGTGGTACTTATACTATCATTTTCTCTTCTTTCAAGAACTAACATGCAAGATAAATATATGAAACAGCCAGCTCTATTTTCTAGCATTCCTCTGGTGGGTAGAAGCTTTCTAAGATAAATATGTTTAGAGGTATGCTACTTTTTCAAATATAAGTGTGATCAGATCTGAGAAAAAAGTGTTCCTTCCACTGTGTCTCTTTTTCCCCTTAGGATTTTAAATCTTTTAAAAAATGCTTTTTCCTTTGCTACAAGCTGGTGAGGAAACAAAATTACATAGCTGTTTGCCAAAAAACACAATAGTGGCAGCTACATCATCATATTTGTGCATCTTTGTAATTAAGACGACACTGATAGGAAAAAGTATTTTTATTCCTT
>CAUYRT010101214.1:0-37446 GCA_963574885.1 Lepilemur ruficaudatus | reverse complement strand
ATCCATCCCCTATTCCCTACTCCCACCGGACCCAACACCCAATAAATGTTGTGTCCATATATGCCCATTAAGTGTTGATCGATTACTAGAAATTTAATGGTGAATACATGTGATGCTTGTTTTTCCATTCTTGGAATACTTAGTAGAATGGGCTCCGGCTCTATCCAGGATAATACAAGAGGTGCTAATTCACCGTTGTTTTTTGTGGCTGAGTAGAACTCCATGGTATATGTATACCACATTTTATTAATCCACTCATGTATTGATGGGCACTTGGGTTGTTTCCACATCTTGGCAATTGTGAATTGTGCTGCTATAAACATTCAAATGCAAATGTATTTTTTTTTACAGAATGTCTTTTTTTTTTCATTTGGATTCCTGAATCAAATGGTAGTTCTACTTTTAGTTCTTTGAGGTAGCTCCATATTACTTTCCATAGGCTATTTCTTATTTCAGTGCCCACTGACTTCACCCAAATGACTACAGCTCATTTAGACTTGTGCTGTCCAATAGTAGCCACTAGCCACATGTGGCTATTTAAAATGTCTTTTATTGTGATATGTATCATAAAGTTTACTGTTTTAATCATTTTAAGTGAACAGTTCTGTGGCATTTTATATGTTCGTATTGTCTTGCAACCATTACCGCCATCCATCTCCAGAACATTTTTTATTTTCCTCAACAGATACTCTGTACCTACTGAACCCTAAGTCCCCATTACTCTCTCCCAACAGCCCCTGGAAACCACCATTTACTTTCTGTTTCTATGAATCTGACTATACTAGATATATAAGTTGAATCACACAATATTTACTATTCTGTGACTGGCTTATTTTACCTAGCAAAATGTCTTCAAGGGTCATCTACATTATACTGTGTATTAGAATGTTCTTCCTTTTTAAGGTTGAGTAACATTCCACTGTATGCCTATGCCACATTTTGTTCATTCATCTCTTAATGGATATTTGGATTGCTTCTATCTTTTGGCTCTTATGAATAATATTGTACCATACATGGGTGTATAAATATTCAAGTTCCTGCTTTCATTTTTTTAGGTATATACTCAGAAGTAAGATTTTAGGATCATATGGTAATTCTACTTTTAATATTTTGAGGAATCACCATATGTTTTTCACAGTGGCTGCACCATTTTGCATTTCCACCGGCAATACTCAAGGGTTCCAATTTCCTACATCCTTGCCAACACTTGTTTTCTGTTTTTTTTTTTTTTTATAGTAGCCATTCTAATGGGTGTGAAGTGGTATTTCATTGTGGTTTTCATCTGCATTTCCTTAATGATTAGTGGTGTTGAACATCTTGCCCTATGCTTATTTGCCATTGTACGTATCTTCTTTGGAGAAATACCTATTCAAGTCCTTTACAAATTGTTTAATAGGGTTGTTTGCTTTTTTACTGTTGAGTTATAGAAGTCTTTTATATATTTTGAATATTAATTTCTTATCAGATAACATAATTTACAAATATTTTCTCCCATTTTATGCATTTCCTTTCTTTGATACACAAAAGTTTTTAATTTTGAAGTCCAACTGAAGTATTTTTTCTTTTGTTGCCTATACTTTTGATGTCATATCCAAGAAATATTGCCAAATCCAATGTCATGTTTTTCCCTATGTTTTCTTCTAAGGGTTTTGTATTTTAGCTCTTATGTTTAGGTCTTTAATCCATTTTGAGTTAATTTTTATATATGGTGTAATATAAGAAGCCTGCTTCATTTTTTACATGTGGGTTTCCAGTTTTCCCAGTAGCATTTATTGAAAACACTGCCCTTCTCCCATTGAATGGTCTTAACATCCTTATGGAAAATCATTTGACCTTATATGTGAGGGTCTATTTCTAAACTGTATTCTATTCAATTAGTCTCTATACCTTTGTGCCATTACTACACTGTTTTAATTACTGAGATGAAATTGTAAAATTGTTTGATAGTTTTTTTAAAACTAAATCTATTTACCATCAGACCCAATAATTTTGCTCTTGGAAATTTATCCAGATAGGTGAAAATTTATATTCATCAAAAAACTTATACATGAATATTTATACTAGGTTTATCTGTAATAGCCTAAAACTGGAAACTACCCAAATGTCCTTTATTGGTAAATGTTTAAACAAACTGTGGTACATGTATGCGATGGTCTACTATTCAGCAATAAATTACATGCTGTAACTTGAATAAACCTTAAGGAAATTATGCTGAATGAAAAACACTGTTTCAAAAGATTATATACTCTGATTCCATTTAGATAGCATTCTTGAAATAACACAACTATAGGAATGGGAAATGGATTAGTGATTACCAAGGTGTTAGGGATGGGGTAGCTGGTATAAAGTATATGGGATAAACATGTGATAGAACAGTTCTGTGTCTCCATGTGGTAGTAGCAACATGAAGCTATACATGTGATAACATTGCATGAAGTATACACAAGTGAATGAAAAACTGATGAAATATTAATAACCTCTAAGGATTTTACCAATATCATTGTCCTGGTTTTTCTACTGTACTATGTAGTTCTACCAGATATTAATGTTGGAGGAGGCTGGGTGAAGGGTAAACAGGACATCCCTATACTTTCTTTGCAACTTCCTGGTGATCTGTAATATTTCAAAATTAAAAGATAAAAATAGAAGCAAAAAGTAAAATTAAACTCAGCTCTCAGTCACACTAGTTACACTTTAAGTGTTTTATAGTCACATATGGCTAGTGGTTACATATTAGACAGCACAGAATTGTAGAACATGCCTGTCATTACAAGAATTCTGTTGGACAGCATTACTGTAGACACTTCTGATGATCGAAGGAGCTTTAGAATTCACTTCCAACCTGTGCAATGATAACATTACAAGAAATTGCTACCATTGCTATATAAGCCAAGTTCAAGGCCTTCTCTTTTAAAGATACTGGTTATTATCACAAAATTATTCCCCAACTTACCAGTAAGAGCTGTCATACAACTTGGCACATAATCAAAAGGAAATGAGTAACTTTGATCCTCACCCCCAGAAATGGCTCAACTGTCCTTTCAATTCCCTTTCTTACCTATTCATAATAGGAGAAAAGTGGGTTAGACCACTGATTCTGTACTCATTTAAGTAAATCTGGGCCTTGAAACTTTCTTACAAGGGTGTTACATCATGCTCAGAACCATATATGAGATATTCAGGATTTTCCAGATAATTCAAAGGACTTTCTTAATTTATTTTTATGAGACAATGGGGGTGTACATGGCTTTAACCATACATTAATATTTCAGATTTTTATGAATATTTAGACCATTCTATTTGGCAGCTGATAATTTTTCTTATGTTGTTTTTCTGGGTATGCTTTCTGTGTGTTTACTTTATAGTAATACATTTACTTATGTAGAATTTTGAAATAGGGAATTAAAAATAAAATTATTGAGGAAAAAGTAAACATTTCGACATATTATCTGGGACAATTGGCTTTTGGTATGGAAAAATAAAGTAAGAGTGTGATTCTTACCTTACCCTATACAAAAGACATAAACTGCATGTGGATTTAATATCTAAATGTAAAGGAACTTTAAAATTTTAGAAGAAAATGGGAGAATATTTTTAATGACCTTGTGGTAAGAGTTTCTTAAAGAACATGTGAAAAACACAAACCTAGTAGAAACGATTGATACATTTAACCATAATAAAATTCAAATTCATATTTAAAAGACAATAATAAAAATATACAGTCCAAGACTAGAAGTAAATTATAACATAAATAACAAAAGATCAGGATCCATATATGTGAAGAGCTTAGATAAGCAATTTAGAAAAAAAGTCAATAGAAAAATGTGCAAAATACTTAAATAGCCAACTCAGAAGAAAGGATATATAAATTATCAATAATAATCAATAAATGATGAGAAGAGATTCAGTCTCCTCAGTCATCACAGAACTGAAAATTAATTTTTATATTTATCAAAATGACAAGAAAAGTAAAAAACATTAACATTTAAAATACTAAATATATCTACAGAAAAATACATAAAAATAAATATGCAACTTTAATTATTATAAAGTAACCTGTACAACCATCACCCAGCTCAAGATACCATCAAATATCTCCTATAAGTCACAATACCCTTTCTCACCACTAGGTATAACTACCTTGAGTTTTTGCAGTGATATTCTGATTTTCTAGGGGGGAAAAAGCCTGGATTTTGTATCATTGGTTGATTTCCAGAGACAAAATAGTCTCACTGTGGCAGGTTTTAAGCTACCTACACGTCAACTGGCTCTCCAAATTCCTGAGAGTTTAACAATCGGCTCTTGTATGTGTGAGCCTACTCCAGCCCTCAAGTGCCACTACTTCGGTTTCTCTTCTCTTTTTTCTTCCTTTTTTTTTTTTTTTAATGAATAGTTTACTACCTAAGTCAGCATTCTTAAAATAGTTTTGTCTTATCTGCTTCTGACAACATCAATATTATGTTGCCTAATGAAATTCTTTTCAAATTTTTTCTTACTTTCCTGTATTCTGGCAGAGTTTAAATAGCATTGGAATTATCTTCTCTTTAAAGGTTTAGTTAATTCCCATAAGAAACCATCTGGATTTACTGATTTTTTTTTTTTTTTTAATGAGTTCTCTCTGGAAGCTTTATTTATTTCTTCCATGAAAATCAGACAGTTTAGGTTTTTCAGAATCTTCTTTTTGGTCAGGTTTGGCAAATTGTATTTTCCTGGAAAGTTATTTCATCTAGATTTTCAAATGTATTTATATATATTTGAGGACAATAGCTTGGTGTTATATGTTCTGGTTTCTAAGGTTATTCTTTTTAACTTTTGAATATTTTTTCTCCTATTTTTCTTGGTAGCAATTCCAAATATATTCTCAATATCAGTTTTGCCCTTTTTTTTTTGTTTGGAGCAGTTTTAGGATTTATTTATTATTTCCAGGGTTTTATATTTTCTGACTCATTAATCTCTTCTTGTAATTTCATTAGGTTTTTTCCTACTTCTTAATTCCTGAGCCAGATTCTTAATTAGCATTTTTGTTACTTCTTGCATATTAATGTATATAGGTAAAGCTATTTGTTTTTCTCTGAGCACGTTAGTTGTTCTCATAAGAATGAAACATATTTAGGAAAAAGATTAAATTATGATTCAGGACACATAAGTTTTGGTCCTGTTTCTCTCCCTGTGTGGCAGTATCGTTTGAGCATCTTCTATATTCTTCCTTCTTGTGTTTCAGTTTCCCCGACGAGAAAATGAGAAAATACTTTATCTCAAAACTTCTATTCTGTACTCTAATTTTATGCAATATACCCTCACCTCCAGCTTGCAACTCCAAGAATTTGAATTAGGTCTACAATGTGAACTCTAAAGTCTCAAACATTTTTTTTCTTCATAACAATATACTAATGAGCCTATAAACTGTAGTCCCAGTGCAATTAACAAAACATGCTTGTTTTCATTCTTTGGCTACAGATAGGGGCCTAAACCCCGAGCAAACTCAGGGTCTACATAGACTTGCTTTTAACTGAGCACATTTTGTCAGAGTTAGTCAGCTGTTGAAAGTATTACATAAGGTTCATGAGAAAGTGTTTTCCCAGATCCTTTGAAATTCATGAAATAAACACATGTGATTGTTAGCAACGAAAAATCAAGGAGAGTGCAGCTTTTAATGGGTTAACATGAACTTTCAACACATACTGTGTGAGAACAAAACTGCAGAAAATAGATTGTCTAAGGTCTAGACGGTACAGAGAAATATATAATGAGAATATTATTAAACATTAACAAATTCTGCATTGAAGCTTTCCTTAAAAAACAAAAAGAAGAAAATTCATTTGGAGATAATACTAAAAAAACCCAAAAAACAAAAAAGCAAACAAACAAAATGTTGGGGAATGCCAGATTGTCATTGACTTAATCTTTAACTCCCCTGTATTACATAAAATTCACATGTGAAATTACTGTACATATTTTAAAGTCTAAATAGCAACTTTAAATCAATGTACTTTGTAGAAGACTTAATGTCATGACAGCAAAATGAAATATTTTAAGTTTTGAGTCTCCATATGTATGTATTTGGACATTAACATGGACTATATATTTTAGCTACTAATATAAAAAATGCCAGAAAGGGAATTAGGAAAGAAACAGAACAAAATGCTCTTCATTTACATTTATTTACTGAAAGACACTTTAAGTTTTCCATTTTATAAAATGCTATTATGTAACAATGGCGATCATTGACTGCTCTGTAAAACTCTACACAGTCTAAATAAATTGCTTTTGAGTAGTTTTCCCCTGCATCTCATCACATTTCTTAACTTATAGCCTTAAAAAATGCATTGATTTCTAGATGCACATAAGGAGACCAGGATAAGTAACAATGCTAAAAACCAAGGATAAACATATTTATTCTTTAATAACCTCTCAAGAAAAGGGAAAGAAAAGTTACATTACTTGCTGCATTTTGTTTAAAGATTTATTATGCAGCATAATTTCCTTTTCCTTTATAATAAATATTTAACAAACATATAATATTAAACAGTTCACCTAATTGCAAACCTTATGTGAAAATATCGGGGTGGTTGTTTGGAAGCATACAGGCATTTATTGTCACATGGTGTTCTGTATGTTCCTTCATAAATAAGTACCAGAAGCACACAAGCCAACGAAATTCTGAAACTTCTGAAATTCTGGCTGAACAGTTCCAGTTATGTTCCCTTAAGAGAGAATTGCTTCTCAAAGTGCCAATCTGGACTTAAAAATTATATAATACAAATATTTTGGACATGGGATGAAAGACAATGTATGTGCATTTATTTTGGCTAGACTTTGCTTAAAATTTAGAATTTTTCACTTAGGACCTGTATATATGCTTAGATAAGTTAATTGATCATTTTTGGCCTATTTTATTCTTTTCTAAAATGAGAATGATGATACCTCTTTGCTAGCATTATGATGAAGACAAAATGAGGTCGCATGTGTAACAGCATTAGGTACGTGGTAAGCACTTATAAATTCAATTTCCATTGCTTTTGTCGTGATCATCTTTTGCAATCAACCACTGTTTTAAAAATGAAAATTAATGTAAAGGATGAAATGTGAACATGCATATAAAAATATGGGAAAATATTCCTCAAAATGAATGGTAATAAAGTGGGCTATTAACATAGAAATTGGAGAGAAGCAAGAAAACTTTCAAAATTCCAACATGGCCAGCACCAGATCAAATACAAAACCAGACTCCTAGACAAAGGAGATGGTAGGTTTGTCTGTTTCCTATTATTAAGTGGATTTCTAATTATGTTGCACATATTGTTTCAGAGGCAAAGGCCCACTGAAAAATACATCTGATGTCATTAATGCTGCCAAGAAAATTGCCGAAGCAGGTTCTCGAATGGACAAATTAGCCCGTGCTGTGGCTGATCAGGTAACATAAGAGGGAAGAGTGGGCACAAGCTGAGTGGAATCATTAATTAGCACTTGGGTTCTGTAATTAGTTTTATGCACCCTATAAAATGCCTCTGAAAAATGAATTATGGAGAATCACTAATATCGTACAAACTGGCCTCTGACTTTGCCGAGACCAAGCTGACGGCAAAGGTGGATTCAGCTCAGGAGAGAATCCTAAGGCCCGTGGCCAAAATTTCTTGAGAAACAAGAGCACCTACTTCTTAGGAGACGTTAGCACCCTGCAAAAGCCATGGATTGCCCCAGCCATCCCCATTCAGAATGTCAATTATACTGCATAACGGGGTGGGGGAGAAAGAAAGCAGAATTTTTTTTTAATTGTTGGGCTCTTGGCTTAAATATTGTCTTTTCTGAGATCCCTACCTAAAGCCTTTTTTTTTTTTTTGTTTACTTCATAGTGCTTACCGTATTTTAAAACACATTTTTAATTTATTGCTTTACTTTTTTTTCTGTTGCCCCCAGGAAATTTTAGGTTGCATGTCTTGCTAGCTGAATGAATGAATTATTAATAGTAAGGAGAAAAAAGAGCAACGTGCCCTGTGAGCAGGGAACTGGATTAGCAGAGCTTTAGAGGAGTGTGAGGGTCATGCTTTGATGGGGTGTGTAAGAAGTGGAGGGTGAGGACACCACCACGACTGGGACGTGAACTGGGGGTAGGGTGGTCAGGGGCACATGGGGATGGAAGGGCAGAAACACAGGTTTGGGAATCGGGGAACACATACATCATGCTTTTAAATGTGGCAGGAAGAAAGCAGAACTTTACTGCTTGTTATTTAACATTGATCTCACTCTAATGATGTTCTTTATAATTCCTAATAATTTATGCTCTATCATAAATGGATGAATCCACATGATCAAGAACCTTCAGATTCAGCTTTACTTTTCTAAGACTCAAAGACATCAGAGGGAAATGAAATTCTCAAACTATCTCTTGGGCTTTCAGACCAAAGTCAGATACACATTAAAATAGTTCTCAATATCACCTTGAATGTTTGAGTTTATCTCCACACTTTTCATTTTACTTGGCTTGAATTGGAACTTTAAAATCCTGGCTCTAAATGTCTTGTTGCACTAATGTTCCATTTCTTTGTGAGGGTACTTTACATAATAGACTTTTCCAGATAAAATAATTGATGATTATCCCTTTATGGAATATATCTTAAAATATAAAGTAAGTTTCTGAAATAAAAATATTATATATACTGTTTATATAGAAACACTATTATAAATGTGAATGTGCTTAGTAGACAATAATACAATTATGTTTTCTGGAGATATTGAAGATATAGGATTGCTTCCTTCTCTGTAGTTGGCCCTAGCTCCTTTGATTTTTGAGTCTTTGTGATCCTTTATAAATGTTTTCCTTCCTTGTTCCTCAGTATTAGGGTTGCACCTCTAAAACATTTGCTGTCTTCAATATCCCAGGCTCTAAAATTCAAGTCAATACCAAATTTACTTATCTTGTAAAGGCTTAAAAAAAAAACCCAGATGATTAAACCATTAGGATTACATTAAAATATGAGCCAACAGATTCTCATTTTAATTTTATTTACATGTATGATGGTTAATCTAGGGATTTTCTTTTTTTTACTTTTGAATTTCTGAGAAATTAATAGTTGAAACAACTCATTAACTGTTATCATAATTTGTGAACCCCTCACAATTTGTAGAATTTGAGTAACAAACCATTGTTATTACTCTTAATAATTTCAGGACAATATCAACTACCAGGCTTCACAGCATAAGGTTAGCTTCTTTCTACAGAGTTCCATGTCTATTTTAGAAAATTCATGTAAAAGAGGCGAGAGACAATGAACCTACTTGAAAATATGCATACCAAAAAAAAATGTCACCAATCAGGAAAGAAGTCCACATTTGTTTTTTCCTGCAAATGTTGAAAGGACTTAGAGTGTGTGTTGTGACCAGACATTGGTAGGTGACTCATATGTGTTAGGAAGGACTTCGTCCTGGGAGTGGAGTTTGAATGACTTTTCCATTATAATTTAAGTCTCAATGGCTCTTCAAGTTTCTCAGTATGTTTTGGCTCCTCAAGTTCATTAGTTGTCGTTATGATTCTTATTTTTGAATTTACATTTTTGGGACTTTATTTCCAACAGTTATATGCACTATGAAGCACAGCTCCAGACAAGTTTTGATATGTGAAATCACACACACAAATACACAGAAATCCTAGGATTTTAGATTTACATTTTGAGATTGACAGTGTATTTAAAGACTATTCAGTGCCTTAAACAGACGAGGTTTAAACATAATCCTCTCTTCATGGCATTCTTACTGTCATTAGCCATGAAATAACTTACAATTTTTGCTAATGTTTTCTCTGAAATAGGACATTTCTTTATCAAATTCGGCACCTATTTCCATAGTATAGGAGGTATTTTTCTTAATCTGTCGTGCCTTTTTTATGTGTGTTTTAACTGCTTCAGTTTAATAGAACAGAATCAGTATTATGAAGAAGTGGATTGGTTATGTTTATTTTGCCTGAAAATATTTTTATGAAGATTTGAGATATGCATGTAATATGAACTTTTTATGGACTGTTGCATTTTTAATTACTGTTCCATTGAGATAGAACTCTCAGTTTAATTTGCTGCAAGGTATTTGTATCGAAAGCCTTGTCAGCCCTCTGGGCAGATATCATTTTAAAGTTAATTCCTCACTGTGTGGGTCTCTGGAGTAGGATAAATATTATAATATTAAGTACTTGTGGGAAGCTAAAAACAGTCTCTGTGGAATTCTTTCTTGAGAAATGCAGTTAGTGAAAAAAAAATAGGACAATGGTAAGTGTTATGTATAAAAAAAAAATGCCCCTCTATTGTTTATTCAATAAATGGTTATATCAAACCACTGGCTTCACAGTACTGATAAATTTCTTTTCTTGAGCTTGAAGGAAACTTAGAGTCTTTCTCCAATACTGTTATTCTAAATAACATACATCTGTTTAAACTGTAAGTACTTATTTCTTACAGTATTTCAACAAGGATCTGGGGATTATATGTCCTTTATAAGTGCCAAATTGAGCCAGAACAATTAAATGGCCTTGAAGCAGCTCAAGTTATACTTTTGATAGCAATAGAAATATACAGGTATTGTAATTAGTTGGTACCATTAGCACAGAAGCCTCAGACATGTTTTAGGGAGTCATGTCAATGTCTATGGAAGTGTTTAGCTAGCCTGTTGTACTTAATGGATATCTAACCCCTTCAGTCACAGTGAGAATTCAAACTCTCTAGCCAGATTTTTTTTTTCTTTTTTCTTTTTTTGTGATAGAGTCTCACTCTGTCACCCTGGGTAGAGTATAGTGGCTTCATCATAGCTCACTGCAACCTCAAACTCCTGGGTTCAAGAGATCCTCCTGAGTAGCTGGGACTATGGGCACACACCATGTCACCCGGCTGATTTTTTCTATTTTTAGTAGAGATGGGGTCTAGCTTTTGCTCAGGCCAGTCTCGAACTCCCAAGCTCAAGCAATCCTCTCACTTTGGCCTCCCAGAGTCTCTAGCCAGATTTGACTCTGGTCTGCCGATTGAAGGGCTTTGTTATCCTTATGAATTATTTCAGCTGGCTTCATATTATAAAATCTATTTTTCTTGAAGGGGTCATAAACCATTTCAGAGTATCTCATCTAAAGGTAGTTTATTATATTGCTAAAATTTTGATAAATATGAAAATCCAAAAAGTGTGATGGACTTCTTTTAGTGAATGATGCTTTTCTTTAGAAAACTTAAGGAAACAAATTGATTTTCTTTTTCCTGAACTAATTGGATTGGAACTCTCACCTATGCTATGACAGAGTGTTTGCCACACAGAGTGATGTCTTTCTAGCACCCGTTGCTTCTCTGCAGTAAAATAACTTTTCATGTAGTAAAAGGTGAAGAAAACCAGGGAGAAAATTGTAGAATAGTTTTATTAACAGTTTAGAATATAACTGGTAAAAAATATTCATAAACATATTCAGAAGTCCCAATGAGACTTTATGAAAGATCTTCGATATTCTCTTTATGAAATTTTATCAAACTAGAGCTAACTATTCTAAACTACTGGCTGTGGCCTTTCTAAAATGCACCATGAAGAAGTTATGTTAAGTGAATGTAATTAAGGTATATGACACTGAAACCTTTTCTTCCCATAGCTTTTTTATAGCACGTGTTAGAAACTGAAGAGTACTTACTAATTGAGATCACTCTTTTAATGTTTTACAGTGTCCTGATTCAGCATGTAAGCAGGATTTATTAGCATACCTTCAACGAATTGCCTTGTATTGCCATCAACTTAACATCTGCAGCAAGGTGAAGGCAGAAGTACAGAATCTGGGAGGAGAGCTCATTGTGTCAGGGGTAAGCTGGGACTTGGCCTTCACAGTGTAAAGTTCCCACTGTTGTACTTCCAAGGCAAGCATTCTTGGCAACAGTACTGCTAAAAACACCAAGCTATAGTGATTCATAGGGAGTTTTTTTTTTTTTCAAATAAATGTTATCACCATTATTCCAGACCTTATAATAACTCACAAAGAGCAATTTGATTTTCCAATTACCCTGTGTTTATACTAGCCTTGTAAAATCTCCATTCTTCACAAGAAAACTAATTTCATAGTCTGGAAACTCATTGCCAAGCTGTGACTATTGTAATTATTTGGGGCTTTTGTATATTTACTCATTGTGAGTCTACTTCCCTTTGTTAGTCCTAGTAATTTTCATTCTCTGTTCAGGAGCCAGCCTCTCTATGTGTGGATTGTGTTCACATGTTAGAGATGATGAAAACAATAGGAATATATCCATCAGGTTCCAATGCATACTAGGTTATCAGTAACCCTTGGAAACCAGAAGATGTTTGAATTTAATACAGGTTGATGTGCTGTTGCCAAAAACTAACATAGTTGTCAAACACTAACAATTATAAATTCTTTACTTGATCACTCAGTGTTTCCTTTCTCATGAAAATATAATTATCTAGTCCATTTTCATCAAATGTGTAGAAATATGTTCAATGATTATTTAGAAGAATCACAGTTTCTTGGCAAGATTTCCAAATGTATGTGTTGAGGTTCTTCACCTTGGCTGCTTCTCCTCCCTCAGCCCCTTTATCTCAACACAGGGTGCCATTTGTTGTAAATTATTTGCAAGTTCAAAAGTGTGGCTCTGCCACCTTAGTTCTTTTCCCAGTCAGCAATGATGCTGCCACTTTAAGTGTAGAATTACCAGGCATATAATATTTTCCACATAGCGAACGCCTTGTGAAAATCAGACTGGTTATGAAGCTTAATTCTTCCTGAAGCTATTTTTGGAAATTCAGCCATTTGATCATTTGGTAAAAATATGTGAAAAAATCATCCTTGAATCCAAATGTTTTAGTTCTTATATTGTTCAACTTGTAGAACACATAGCTGGGAAAAGAGCTGATCTGGTTTGCATGGAGACACTGTCTGGAAAGCCTGTTCCATGCAGTCCCACCCAGAGCCCAGTAAATTGGCTATTTTGTGCCTCTTCCTAAAGCACAGTCACTTCTTTGCATTTCCAAAATGATCCTGCTTCAACGTTCTTCAACAACCAAGAGCAATCTGTCTTGCAGTGTGTCCTTTCTGCCAAGCTGGTAATTACTGAGATTCTCTCGCCAAGAAGTGATCACAACATTGCATCTCCCTTGCTTCCTTTCTTATCTTCAGCCTTGATGGTATAGTTTCCCATACCACTCAGCTTTCATGTCCATCTGTACATAGCCCCTGTGGACCTGAGTGCTTTTTGTTCAGCTTGCCTTGTGTGCTTTCATTTGTTACTTTCTAAATCTTATTATTTACATGGATGCGCAAAGCATCTTTGTGGATCCTCAGACTCCACAACCTCATCTGGGTGATTATTACTAGCAGAACCACTCTCCATCATCTTCTCAGTACTCATTGTTCATCACTGCCTCCAGAGCTTCATTCTCATTGTCTTTTCCTCATTTAGATGTAGTCCAAACCATCACTGGCTTTTATCACTTGCACTGTTGGCTTTTGCAGAGGTGTTTGAGATTGAGAACACCGTCAAGAAGCCTGTTTCTTTCTTTGAGTCTTATTGGCAAAGTTCATAAATCCTTGCATGGGAGAAGGCTTCTTTGGAGGAATGTTGTATAACTTTATGACAATTCTGAGTCAAACGCATTATAAAAGTTTGCTATATATTGCTCAGTCATGGGCCTGCTCTTGGCTTACTCATGATTTTTTCCAAGCTTGATTGCTGTTTGGTGCCATAGCTACATCTGTAATCTGCTGTCTTTGCCACTTCTGCTTCCATCTTACTCTTCATCATCCTTCACTGATGGCCAATGGAGAAAAAACAAAAGAATATGCTAACTGTGCAAAATAGCCACAAATGATTGCCTTCAAAGTTCTAAAAGAGTCAAGATTGTGAGACCCCATACACACAAACTTTCAATGATTTTGCCAAGAAAATCTCACCCGTTTATTTTGTTGTCTGGCATGACAAAATTGCTATCATTTCCAGGAGAAGCCAATGGAGTTTAACATGCAATCAAAAAAGAAATACTTGAATCTTCTTTCTTTTTTACCTATGTGTTTATATACATGGGATTCAAAACTGTGGCTTCTCTGAAATATATGAAAGCCCCGAGGAAAGTTATGTTTGTTAGAGGTCAGTCTCTACCAAAACAGAAGAGATTTGGACAGACTATTACCATTTTGCCAAGAAAAATGATTTCAATTTCAAAATAGCCATGTTTTTAAATCTTTTGCTGGCATGATGACCTTATGTTAAGCAGAATGTACAATTATGTACCATGTCAGCCTGTTCATGTTTTGTGTAATTCCATGTGTACAAACCGAGAAAGACCTCTTGTGTCATGTCTGCTTTTGGCTTGAGAGGTGGGGAGGGAAAACTCAACATGTTATGGAGGAAAGTGGGTTCAAAAGCTCTCCATGAGTCATGATGCAGAACTCCAGAAATGTGCCAGTGTATGTCTGAGAAGCACTGTTAGTTTTCTGCCTGGCAATCCATTTTGTTAAGTCATTGGTTAAACCTTTCTCAACAGCCTAAAGGTGCCAATCTTATTACCCCTTAAAGTAGAAGATGCGTTTGTGAGCCAATTCAGCTCAATATGGTTACTAAGGGAGTAATGAGAACGAAACAAATTTAACTAATGGAATGATAGAAACATTAAAGTGAAAATAAAGGAAACTGAGTTTCAGAAGATTAAACAGCCAGTTAGTCTGTAAACTGGCTCTGTTTGCTTAGTTTAAGGTTTGTTCATCTAAAGTCTTAAGCTAGTTTACATGCTTTTTGAAAAAAGGAATGTTGAAAGAAGAAAAAAAGGAAGAGAAGGGGGTTAGAAGAAAAGAGGAATGAAGGAAGAAAGGAGAAAAGACAAAGGAGAGAGAAAGTTAACCATAGCATATCATGAGTGAGTTTAGTTTAGGTATTGTCCATTAAATGTGACAGCATGATATTATGAGAGAAAAGTTGAGGCAGATTTTTTAAAAAAGCATGTAAATACTATTTTCAATATGAATAAGTTCCAATGCTGTGATATGGAAATTATCTGTATATTATCATGTTTTTGACTAATTTTTATTCACTAGGTTTCAAAGGATTTAATGGGCACTTTTAAAGTTAAAATGAAGACGTACACATGGATCTGGAGATACAATAATAATTTCATGACCTTTGATATTTTTAGCTACCCAAAGATTTATACTTTGCGTATTATTCTGAACAAGATTAGAAAAACTAACTTTATAATTATGCATACTTCACATCAAGCATTCTGATAACACTGATAAAGTCCACCTGAAATTTTATCCAAATCAGTCATACCTGACACTAGCATATAATCAAATATGCACACGTGCACACATACGCGACACACACTTGATTTGACATTTGCTCTTACCTTCTCGATAAGAAATAGTCAAGAACTAAAGTGAACAAATGGTTGATAACTGTGAACTATCTGACCCAATACAATTTAGGAAAAGAAAATGTGGGGGATAGAGATACACACATGCACACACACACATATATGATTGGAACAGTCCTGTATTCCTTTTATTAATAAAAGTGTGCCAGTACTTTGTAATGGGATAAAACAGTTATTGAAACAGCATTGCATCTAATTGTGCAGACCTGTACATTAAGCAACCCTTTTGGAGGAGTCTTTTTTAGATCTTCTGATTCTGTCTATAGTCAAATCTTGATTATCTGCACTGATCAAAGTGTAACAGTAATGGGAAAAAATCTAAATTGCTAGCTATTTCAATTTGGGTTTGGAATGCATTTCTGTGCTTCATTTGAACAAATGGGTATGTGTTCAAGGAATTCACAGCAGTTCAAAAGAATTTTATCCAAAGCTTCCAGGCTTAAAGGACTTTTCTTAATTTAGGAAGAGTTGGAGTGTCAAGATCTGGAGATAGTAAGATAAAAATCAGATAAAATAAATCTGGATGTTGAGATAGTGGAGACACTCTGTGACTATAAGAAAATGAAATGGGTATTTACCATTTATAGAATGGCAGTAGTTATTTGCACATGCTTTGCTAGTAAGCTGGGTTGTTGTGCAATTCAATCTTTCCCCCAAAAGCCCACATCCTCCCATCTGTTATGATAGTAAAACTATAACTACTTAGATTCTGATTCCTGCGTGAAGTCTTCCTCAGTTACATTTTATGAGTGCATGTGGTCATTGATTTTTGCACAACCCAAGTGTATGAATACAAAGGAAAATAACCTTTCTCTGGCCTTTTCATTGAAAATCCATTCTCCTAGGGTTATAAAAGTGAGATTTAACCAATTCAAGACTATTATTTTTGGAAGAAATGGGAAATTAATAGACATTTTAATAAGAAAAGCACAAATCCCCTGGGGTGCCAGGCATTATAAGAAGCTTTATGTCTGTTGTGCCACACCTGTGTATGCTGTTTCTGAATTCAAACAGTCCTGCCAAAGGAGAATGGTACACTGCTCCACCCTAAGAAGCAGCCCTTCAGTTATATACTCTGTGACAGTGACCTTAAATTTACCACTATAATCAATTCTGTCCATTGAAAAATAATCAGTTATTTACCGAGGGAGTGAAACTAGTTCATTATCTTACTGAATTGTTTTATGCATAGAAAAAAGCTATGTTTCAATGCACTCATTTTTAAAATAAGAAAACAGACTCTGTTGTGGCAAAGCTAGGATGTGAATGAAGCAAGTAACTTTTTAGCTAAACTGGACACATGGATTGATCTAACCCTTATCTACTCAGTGGATTGATTTGATTGCATCATCTGAACTTGTGGGCCAAAGAGTTATGTCTATTTTAGTTTGAAGGCATTATTGCTTATAAAGGTAGAAGAGGTTAGCTGAATGTCTTTAAAAAGAGTGTCTCTTCCCCAGAGGTATCAATGCCATTACTTGTTATTCAATCAGTGAACTTTCATTCCTTTGAGTCTTAGAAATTTTTTCAAGTTTTGACAGCCTCTAATTAAAAGGAGGAAAGCAAAAATTGACACCTTAATCTATTATCAATTAATGTCATAGATTTCAGTTAATATTCTGAGAATTATTTGGCAGCCAATTAACAGTAATACTTTGTGAAAACTTGGAAATTGGACACATGGGAGGTACCTGGAAAAAGGGAGCTAATGGCATATACAGTTGGCTTTCTGTATCCATGGGTTCTACATCCATGAATTCAACCAAACTTAGGTTTCAAATATTTGCAGGAAAAAAACCAATAAAAGTAACAATACAAAAATTAATACAAATAAAGCACAATATAGTATAAATATTTATATATCATTTATATTATAATAAGTATTATTAATATAAGTAATCTAGAGATGATTTAAAGTATATAGGAGCATGTGTTGTAGGTCATATGCAAATACTAGGTCATTTTATACAAGGGACTTGAGCATCTGTAGATTTGTGTATCTGCTGGGGTCCTAGAACCAGTCTCTGCAGATACCAAGAGATGACTGTATCTTGGGATATCTTTGAAACCCAGGCATACTTATCTGAAGAAGGTACTGTTTTATAAATTTCCCCCATAAGACATATTCTAATTTTGAGTATTTGTTTACATGTGATAATTGTCTGATTTCATTCTAAGATGTTCTTTATTTTAACTAATTTTGAAATATCATTTTAAATAATGTTTCAAATAATGCTTGGGGAAGTGTCTTAGAAGCCATCCCCTCCCCAATTTTGAGCCAGTTTTGGATCTATAAGATTAAACCCAGATATACCTATTCCCTTACATTGAACCAAAGTATGGGAAGCCGAAATGTTGAGTGAATATCTTTATTTGGAAACCATGTCTGTAAATTAAGCTCCTGTAAGCAAGTAGATTTCTTAGCTCTAGTCACAGAATAGGTTATTTAGACTTGTTTACTTAAATATATTGTATTTTTTTCTTGTTTCTACTTGGATTTGCCCCAAGAATTTTTGCAGTGAAGGCTGTTGAAGAAAAAGTTAAAAATGTGAACAAGTTGATATAAATAAATAGCAACAAGTGAGTAGATATTAAAATCATATGCTAAAGATTATATAGGGATTTTATTTTTGATTTTACACATCTTTGCATTACCTTAGATGGTTAAAATAAAATAAAAAGACCCCATAGCAAAACTGGAACATGATTTTTAAATTCAGTACTGTATTTGATAACATTTTTGACAACATTTTCCTACAAAAAGATTTGTTTCCATAAGTTGTTCCTAATTTCCAATGACAAACTATAACAATCAGGGCTTCAAAGAGTTGATTTAATTTCTGTTCACAAAAGAATATTTTCTGATTCATTGAATTCAACATTTTTGTTGCATCCTTGCTATGTAAAAGGCACAGTGATAAATGTTGGTGGAGTTGGGGAATTCAAAGTCACTTTATGTCTAATACCAAATAATTTTCATAAAAAGGATAAATTTTTCTGTTCATCATGTTTTTGTTAGACTGTGTATTCTATGTTTATTTTTTTCTATGTAGTTTCTCAGCTTACTGAAATGCTCAGGGTTCTTAGCTAAAACGGTTCAGTTGATGACTATGTCTGTGCATTCATTGTTTCCTGGTTTACTACATTTACTACAGAAACAAGAGTGTGTTTAACTTACTGTCGTCTACATTCTGTCCCTATGGATTATTTTGTCAAGTGCTTTCTCCAGACTAATTTAAATGATTTATAAAATATGGCCTTGATTACAGCCCTTAGAAGAGAAATATGTACCACATTATGGCCCATGTATCTTACAAATACGAAAGGCTTCCAGATAGGCAATGTGGAGTTTTCTTCCTTCGGATTTCTTTTACTGTTTCAGAGCACATTGTCTTACTCTACATTGAGTAGTCATTTTCCTTCTGAGCAATAAATATATTTTAAATACTTCATCCTAATTCTATTTTCTTGAAGGCAAGCTTTCTTAATTTAGGCTTTTAATCTTTTCTTTCATCATCAATACTGTGCCTTATTACATTTATCTTAATATCTTCGTCTGTGCAGATGCCTTACTGATAATGAAGTTGACTGGAACTCTGGCTAGATGTTCTGTCAGATCTGTACAACCTGTCTCTTGACCTTTTCCATCCATTTTCCTTGACAAACCTATTAATATCTTGCCATTGAGAATATTCTGGAGAATATTAATATCTTGCCATTGAGAATATTCTGGAGAAGTTACAGTCGATATCATCTTCTAAGAACCATATATTCTTTTCAGCCCAAATTTCTGTGTGTGAGAGAAACTACCATAAAATTAAAAACATGATCTCTTTAGGAACTCCCAATTCAAATCTGCTGCTATGAATGTTTATCAGAACCCCTCTTACTGAGGCATTTCTTTTCAATAATATTTTGGTCAGGTTACATGACAACCACGTGATCCCATCTTTCAAGATGAATTACTTTGTAAATGCATCTGCAGATTGGCTTTTTTTTTTTTTTTGGAATGTACAGATTATTCCACATGACTTTTCTCCATCCTCTGTACTAAGAAGTTAAACAAATTTTCTTTTTCTTTTTAGTCTCAGACAAAAATTCAAAAACAGTGCTACATCTCTCTGGTTAGGTCAGAATAAAATTATAACTGTTACTACAATAATGGAGTCCCTTGACTCCTGACATCTTACAAATGTTTCATATCTTGTCTTGAAGGGCTATTCATCCATTTATGCAATATCCTGGGACGTGGGACACACATCCATAGTTGGAGTAGGACTTAGTTTTCATGAACAATATCAAGAGACTAGATCCTAAGAAGAGTTGGAAATTATCTGATCCTGCCATTGCATCCTTTTTCAAAGTTTTATTTTAATTAATATCACAACTAAAGGCATTATCACAATCGATCATACTAAATTCACTTAAAAGGTCAGCACAGTTCACCACTTGCATCCTTTTGATGCATCCTAGTTTTGCATTGGGTTCCTGAAGTCATGCTCCATTTCCAAATAGACAATAAGTGATTAGTAAGAAATGTCAGTAGATTATCATCTAAATTCAGTTTATTCTAGTTCAATATTTAATAAGTGTTTACATTTTTATTCTAACGTTAATGTTGGGATAAGTGTACTTTTTTTTACTGGGTAGTAAAAATCCTAAGATGTTTATTGGAAGAATGGGCAATTGCATCATTAATCTTAATTACCTTTAATTTTTTAATGAGAGGTGAAATGACCCAAATGAGTTTCTAATACATAATAATTTTTGAAACTGAGAAATCGTAAATGACTAATCCATTTCCTACAATAGGAAAAGCAGGAGATGCCTAATTTATAAAACTTAATGAAATTTTTACAAATTATAAAATACAAGGATAAGCCAACTAGTCAATGATCCAATATATAAAAATTGAGAGCAAATAATACCTCATAGGGCTATTCATTACAAAATCTTATATGAAAGTCTAAATTTGAATTTAGACTTAGAATTATAGAAAATGGAACTAGAATAATACATCAAGAAAAATATATGCAGAGTATCATTGCCTCCTCTAATAGGTACAGAAAAGGTCATGTAGGAAAAATACCCATCTTTTTTTTTAAATGCCAGGTGATATTTTTTTCTTCTGTCTTTAAGTCCTTAAAGACATTCTTTAAATGTCTTTAACATTTATTTTGAAGTGAAAAATGGAATTGATGTTGCCAAATTTATAATCAGTTTGAATCTAGTAGGTTCTGTTTCAAACTGCACCCTAATTTGACAATTTTGCTTAATTTTAAATTGTGATTATTATAATATATATTTAGTAAGCTAAGAATGACAGGTTTAGAAATAGAACTATATTGACTTAAGACATTTTTAAAAGTCCCAAATTAGGAATTTTGTTTGTGTATAGAAACGGGCTTTGGGTTTCTACCCATTTACAGTGCCATGAATCATAAGTTATTATTTTGATTCGTTAGTTTTACTAGAACATTTTATGTGGAAAGAAATCATTTGACTTTTCATATATTCAACTAGGCAGATGAAAGTCTGGCTTTTATGTGGATGGCTGTGGGACCTCCCTGCTCTTCAATGTCACCCATTACTTTTGTTTTGCCATAGTACCTACTCAACAACTTTGAGTATTTCATATTTTTAAACTTCCAAATCTTCATTTGAAAAAAATACTTAGTAGGCTACATATTATTCTCACATCTTGTCTGGTTTCCCCTAAGAATCGAACTTAGACACTCAACAAAGCTATGGCTATAGGAGAATTGTTTGTGACTAACACATTTAGTCAGTCAGCCTCACTGGGTCACATAAACTTGACCTCAGAGTGGCAGTGCAGGGGATTTTATGATTGTAGAAATCACGCCATTTGATTTTTCTATAGTTTTGAAGATGAGCTCTAACTATTCCTTTTAGATATGTATTTGGTATACACAGAAATTCTTAGTCAAGATTGTCAGTAGTATTTTATATTGAAGAGAAAATTTTACAAAAAGGATTCTAAAGGTAGAAATAGGCATTGGTTATTGGCTTATCTATTATTTATGCCCCTCACACAACCCACCCTTGGGTGTAAAAAGGAAGAGTAAAAAGAGTTGCAGTTGTAGCAACAATGAATGCATTAGTTCTCCAGTGATCCCAGTGCAAGAGGTAAGTATCCCTTTAGCACAGTGCCATGTTCTGGTTGGATGTGCAGGGGCCAAGGAAGGCTTGATGAAGGTCACACAGCAGGGCAATGGAACTTCCAGGAAAGGCATCTGGGATCCCCACGTGCTGTTCCAGGCTTTAAGAGCTGCAGCCCTTGCTTTCTCTCTTGGTGATCTTCAGTGCTTTAAATAGGGGCTTCATCCCCTTTGAACCCCACTACCACGGTCCCACCACAATGCCTGACAAGGCAGGGTCCTTCTTCATCCTTCTCCCAGATGGTCCCTTTATCTATTCAAGAGCCAATGAGGAATCCAAATGGCTGGGCTGCTTAATGTCAAGAAGGCCCACATATATCTCTTTCAGCACCTAATTCCTTCGTATACCTCTTTTTCCCAATTACCCATTCCCTCTTCCACCTCCCTAAACCCCTCCCAAGTAGGGTACGTTTTTTTTTTTTCTCTTGCTCGCTCTCTCACTCTCTCTTTTCTGTATCTCTCGGAAATCAGACAGGAGTTCAGAGCACTTTCACTACCTTTTATGAGGTAGATTGTGATGTCATAGATGGGGGCAGGGCTAGTCAACTTTCTACCCACCTCCCAACCTGTGCTGAGGGAGCTCCGATCGGGAGTGGAAGCAGTGATTCCTCTATGGTGAGTAACTTCACTTTCTAATCTAATGTCTCTCACTGTAATCGTTAATCCTGAAGGCAGGGGAGGGGGTTGGACTCCAGACAAATGAAGATGTGCCCACTTATGCCCTCTTTACTTACTATTAACCAACTTTGGGCGAGGGACCTATTTAATCTTTACCTGGGTCGGGAGTTCCACAGCATAGATATATTCTTCATTTGTGATCAAAACTTGAGAAGTGAAAATGGTATTTTCATTCCTTTAATTTCTTAGTCTTTTTTCCTATTGGGACTGAAAGTCATTGCATGTATGGAATGAATCCATTCTAGTCTTTTTGTGAGCTTCTCTAAGGAGGGTTAGGCAGGAAAATGTGTTCTTCTTTGTCTGGAAGATTTCAGGTCCTGGAATAGCTTTACTGATGTTTGCCCAGAGAATCAGTGGGCTCTTCTAAAATAGTGGGGGTAAAAATGTAAAGAAACTGATACAAGTGGATTATCACAGGAGGTTTTGGTGTAAACAAATGAAAGCTTTCTAAAGCAATGATTAAAATGTTCATTTAAAAAAGAGTCACCACTGCTGCAAGTTTAAAGGTGCAACCATTTCAAGGTATCACAGCCAAATTTGATACCCTTTTTTGGGGTTGCATGTCATAACACTGATGCTGTTTTCTAGGGCCTCTTTAGCTAAAAGATGTGAAAAGCTGCTGCTGTTTGTTTCATTTGGGTTCCTATTATTTTAATGATTAATTCTTTTATATGCCTTAGTATTTAGAAAGAAAAGATCAACTGGAGTGCACATTTTTCTCTGCTTCTTTCCTTGTTCTCCCCTGGGTACCTATTAAAACTCTCCAGATGTAAGCTTTTGTATAAAAGGCCAAAGGGAGTTCATGGAGGTGGTTAAGTCTTTAAAGGATATGGAAGCATCAGGGTGGGTGTTTCTAAAAGGATTTGACCATCAGAATGTGAGACCCTGTTACTTTTCATGGAGTGGGATGAAAGTATCCTGGTGTGGATCATAAGAATTATAAAATATGTAATACATTTTTCCAAAGAATGCATTCTTAGTTAACTAGTTATGTATGAAGATCTATGTTGGAAAATTGGTGCCAGCTTAAAATATGGAGTCCTTTCTTTCTCATCAATAGCTTCTCTATTATGTGTAAATCACTGCCCCTTCCCAAAAAGCACTAGAGCTGATGCTACTGTCCTCTTTAGTACCCTGGGGGTGAGGAAGGGTTTTCAGTAGTTATTTGGTTTTTTTTAACCTAAGCTTTCTAACCTAAATAAGTGACTGTATGGTAAAGATTTTAAGCCCAATAAGGAAAGAAAATAGGGCCATAATTGGCCAGGAGGGAGATGAGGGTGACAATCACCTGAAGCAAACCTAATATTGCAATGTGGCAATGGTGCCAAAGTCTTGTATCTTGGATTATGCCTCTCAAGTCTGTGACCTACTTTTTATTAAAAGTACTGAACCCTGAAACTCAGGTAGAAGCAAACTTTCAGTGCCAGAAAGTCTGATGTCTAATCATAGCTCAAGTTTTTACTGTCTTTTATCAACCCCTCATACAGCCGCCAGGTAAGAAATGCTCATATTTTCAAACTCTTGGAACACAATCATCTTTAAACTTCGTGAGTTAAGAACTGGTTGTGTTGTGCGCTTGTGCAAATGCAGAGAGTCTATCATGGAATGTGTTGTGCATGCACTTGTTTATCTTCATGTGCATGTTTCATTTATAGTGGTGTTCAGTGTTTTGAAATCCATTTTGTATGTATTAAAATTATAATTTAAAAATACATACATAGGTTGTGATCTAAAGGAGACAGTGAAGTATAAAATTTGGGGTCTGAACACTAGTAATATGTTAGATCTAGCTCTGTCATTGACCAATTAGGTAACTCAAAGTA
Organism: Lepilemur ruficaudatus; assembly: GCA_963574885.1. Taxonomy (NCBI): domain Eukaryota; kingdom Metazoa; phylum Chordata; class Mammalia; order Primates; family Lepilemuridae; genus Lepilemur; species Lepilemur ruficaudatus. Next base: position 13,379 of record CAUYRT010101214.1, on the reverse strand, counting down.
AATTACTTAGATCTTTTGGGCCTTGGTTTTTCTCATCTGCAAAATGGGGGTGGATAATCTAAAGGATATATTCTAATGTGTCCCTGCTCTAAAAGTCCATGGTTTTATGATATATTTTTGAAGAAATGGTTTGTGGGAAAATTATTTAGTATTTTGATGAAATATAGTTTTTAATGTTGGACATACAATTATTCAATTGAGAAAAAAACATCAGTCCAAACTAGGTTTTAAAATATACTCTCTGATATTTGTTAGTATTATTTGGTTAATGACATTTGTGTGTGAGTCATTTCTTTTAAATGGACAATATTATTTGATTAACCTGCTAAATCCAAACTGCTTAGAATGTATACATTGACATCTGAAGAGAGGCAGAACCTGTCATAGGTAGCAATGTATTGATCTGGAAGACTGATTAGTTTTTTTTTTAACTCCGTACCTTTGTGTTTTAATTATTTGGGATTTAAAACATGTTTACTAGGTAATAGATGGAGCTTGTCTCATTGGGGCTTTAAGATTAAAAATCATCTATGTAATATTGCAGAAAATCCCATGTGGTTTGGGAAGGGTTGATGAGTAGGGAATTGGTGAACACAGACTATGTACCATGGGGGATAAAGAAGTATAAGGCCTGGCTCCTGAATTCGAGGAAATGTGGTACTTTGTGCCAAGTACCACTTTAGAAATGAAGACAGTAAGTGCTCGAAGAACCAAGAAATATCCTTGTTGTCTGGGTGGGCTGAATTATACTGGGAGGGCCTTGTGATAAGCTGAGACTTTTAGCTGCCTGTCAACAGAGTGTCAAGTTTGAACTTGTGATATTGTCCATAAGGAGGACAGGGAAGGAGTCCAGATCTTCTAGACCACAGAATCGCAAGTGGAACAGAAGATACCTTAGTTCAGACATGACATGTATCAAAATCAAAAGTCATTCCTTTTAGTTCAGCCTCACACTTTCCCTCTTAATCGTATACTAACTTTATACCATAGGGATACACCTGTCCGAAAGAGTTTAGGAGGCTGTCAATGAATTGCAGTTATTATACATTAATATTACGATATGATCAGGCAGCCATTTCCTCAGTTCCACAAAAGTCTACATGATCATTCACAGCCACAACTATGGAAGAGAAATATGTAAAAGGAGAGGATGAGGGAAAGAGGAAGACTCTAGTTCTGAGAAATTCTGGTATTCTGATGGAAATGTAAAAGGAATAACCATTTTGGTGTTACCATTGACAGATTTAGAAATGTCAGATGGCAATGGAGATGCCCATAAGCTAATAAGAATCTGTGTAACCAGGATGATTTTATGAAGCAAACAGAAGTTTCTCTGTGCGCTGAGCAAGAATAATGTCAGACTCTCCACCCTAGAACAGCCAGTGTTGATAAGGTTTAACACTAAGTAAAAGTGCACATGATTATGCAACTCTCTTTCCCCTGTACTCCTGGAAAGAGGTTATTGATTTAGGCATGATTTACCCACATTGACAAAGAAGAGTACTTACGTTTGAAAGCCTCTCTGTTGCTGTAGATTCACAGATGATTTGCAGTGTATTCTTGGTGTCACTTAGAGGAAACTGTTTTTGTGTATCTTGCTTCCAAATTCCTTCCAAGTTATTATTTTGGCCTTTCTAAAAGACTAGAACCCTACAAATAGAACAGCTCTATCACCTAATCCCTTTCCCAGATTCTAAGGACTTAGTGAATAAATAAGGACTTAGTTTATATCATCCAGTAAAATGTCTCTTAATTTCCTATTTTGACATCAAAATTAACTTCTAGAATTTATTTTCTCAAGAAATCCCTTTCAAACGATAAATTTGTCTGTTTGGGGATGATGAAGTAGTATGATCAAAGGCAGTTTTACAAAGCAAGGAAAAAAATTTTCCACTATGAGTTAAATAAAATTTGATGGAACAAAATCATAGATTTTTAAAGGAAGTTAGGGATACTAGGGTTATGTTTTTCCTAAAAGAACAATGACAAGGTTGGCAACTGTTCCCTTCTCCTCCCTCCAAGTATCTCTGGAGGTAATTGTAGAACTAAAAGATCAGTTAGAGCTATAATTTGGGAAACATTTATTGACTATATAATATGGAATGTTCATTATTCTATGAACTGTGGATGCAAAGATAGAATTAGCATGGAAAACAGGTACATGAACCAGTAACTATGATCGTTTATTATAATCATCTCTCTCAAATATATACAAATAATATGAGCATTCTTGTAGAGAAGAAGTCATAAAGCTTCATAAGGGAGTAACAGCTTTTTGCACCTTCATGGATAATTGAATAGGAGCTTTCCAGGTAGACAGGAGAGGACTATCTCAGAAGAGAAACTGAACACCCATAGTATTGAGGTATATAGGTATTCCAGGCTGACTGGATCTGAAATGTACAGGGGGAAGGAAAGATGGAGAAAAGTAAAAGATGAAGTTATAGAGGTAGGTTGGGATTAGATATCAAAGACATTCTCCTAACCTGTACTGATTTTCAAGGAGTGTTTCTGAAAATGATCAGGATAATCTGCTTGCCAAACTAGCAAGGGCTGGGAGGAGACTCCTGGGCTACTGTTGCAAAGGTTGCAAACCTTTTGAATCAGAATGGTTAGGGAGTTGGTTCTTGGAGTCTGTAATTAACTACCCTGCCCCATCCTCCAACACATACCAGGTGATTCATTTTCACACCAAAGTTTCAGAATCCCTGCAAGGCAAGAAAACTGACTCATTATGTTTCTATATTTTTGGAAGAAGTTTCAGAATCAAGTAATTAAAATACTGTATTATTAAAAGATTTGGGGAAAATGGGAGTTAAAGGTAAAATAAAAAATGTTCTTGAGAAAATTTGTTTAAATGTTGGGTAAGCATGGGAAAGAACTTTTTAAGAATGGTGCCTATTAAAAGTAAAAAATCAGTGATTCCATTCAATCGCCTTGACAGTGGGGCATGACACTATAAACATTCAAGAGACCATCATTCAGCTTTCTTTGTCATGCTCCAATACAAGGAGTTAATGAAGACTGCAGCTAAGTTGTTCTGTGTCTTCCAAGTTGTGCCAACATAAGAGAGTGGCAACAGTCCAGAGCAATATTTGTTTCTGGATGGCATTCTTTGGTAGAGCTATTTGATTGTTTTAATTAAGTGAATATCATTGAAAAAAGAATAAAAGGCATATATTAGCATTCCCATCATGACTTTTTTGGCATGAAGCTCTCATGCCAATGCAGCACGTGACCTATGTGGCTTGTGTTGAAAAATATTAATTACATAACTATATGTTTTAATTAACAGTCACTTAAAAGTGCTAAATTTCTTCTCTATTTTTTCTTCATGAACAGCTGTTATTGTGCACCTGTCAATCTGTCTAGAAAGTTAGAGAGGTGTTCAAAGATATAAGAGGGAGATATTAGGGAGGTATTTTACATTATGCAAAGACATGAGAATGAGCCTTTGCCTAGAATAAAGTATGCCTTAGTTCACAGCAACAAGGATCACTTCTGGATTTAGCCCCCTAATTGCTTTGCACACCAGCCCATCAGTTCCAGATTGCCAAAAGCTTCTGTGTGTTTTATTTGAGAATTATCTTTGGCTGGAAGTCAAGAAATGATGGGGAACCCTACTTTCATCTGTCCTGTGCAGTTAATTGCAGAGTCTTCTCTTGGTAGAGACGGTGATACTGTCTGTCACATTCTAAGAAGCAGTTGAATGTGCCTGCCATTAATTGAGCAAATTAGTTTTGGCATGTTGTTCTAAAGATATATATTTTTTGCATTCTTACAGATGTTTCTTACCAATGATGTGTGGCTTTGTCATTGCCCTTCTTACAAAGCAAATCAATCAAAGCAAATATAATTTTGGGTGATTCCGAGAAGAAATGCCAGGCAAAATTATTTACCTCAAGGCCTAGAATTTTACCCAAATAAATGCCAAGCAGAAAACAGTAACAGCCATGTGCTTTTGATTGTTAGAGGTATGAAGAATAAATTAGAGAATACCATGTTCTCTTATATAATGTTAAAATTATAAGCAAGATATTATTAAATGTGAATTTAGAAACAAACTCTCTTTTATAATCTGGATGGTACTGGGCAATATTCTTAACGTCTCTGGGCATTCACTTTTTATTTATAAGTTATAATACTACTTAGAGGGACAATTACTTGTAGTAAATACCAACAGTTATTCTTATACCAGCTATTTATTGAAGGCTTAGCATGTGCCAGGCACCTGTGCTAAGCCTTTTAAATGCATTATGAAATTTATTTTCATAATTCTCCTGTGGAAGAGATACTATTATTTCCATTACAAATATTAGGAAAATGAGGTTCAAATAACTTCCTGGAAGTCACAGAGCCAGTGTTTTATACGTGGTAGTGCTCCGGGAAGCTTTCTTTGGTATTTTCCCACAGCATGGTAGGCTTGCTGTGTCATCCCTTATATGACACTTCAGTGTAATTATTTAATTAGATGTCCTTCAACTAATCTGTAAACTGATTGCAATAAGGAATGTGTACGACTGTTCATTTTTTCCTGGTTCCTTATACAAGGAGCACATAATCTGTGCTTAATACATTAGCTTCTTTGCCATGCTTTTTCCCATTGCAATGAGTTATCACACCATCAAACTCCACTAAATGATTATGAAGTCTATCAGTCATTCATACTTTTATTCACTTATTTCTACATGAAAGCACCTGACTTTAAGTGCTAGATTTCAAAGTACATTGTTTAGCTAAGTTTTGGCATCAAAAATCAAGTAGTGATAATTACATTTTTTTCTAGGTAACAATTCCATTGTAATTTGTTAAATTTCTGGTATATTAAATAGACTTTTTATTTCTCTTTTTGAAGAATATAGCATGGAAACATACAGAATTTCTTCCAAAAGAGCTGAATGAATCAAAGTAGTAATTTATTCTGAAAAGAAATTTGAGTGTGACATGGGTGGTTTTATTTGCCCTCCCATACAAAGGTTATGATATATTAAATTGATTAAAAATCAATTTCATATTTAAATTATTTATTAAATATACTAATTAGGGGCTATTAGTATTAACAATTTGTAGATAGCCTTTCACATGTTTTAATTACATTTAGATTCAACTGCATATGGTAAAACATCCAAACAGTTATTTCTCTGTCACATGGAATACATCTATTTGTATTTCTCTGTCACATGGAATACATCATCTATTCGTAGTTCATAGACAATATAGTGAATGCTGAGTCATCAAGGATCCAGACTCCTCTTAACTTCATGGCCTCTATTCTTAAGTTCATCTTTTGGTCCAAGATGCCTGCTTCTGCTCCACCTTTCCATTTTCCATGCAGGAAAAAGAGGTAAGAAGGCCAAATGTTGTGTTTTCTAGCTGCATTAGCATCCTTAAGGAAACTTCCCAGAACACTTACCCCCCAACAATTTCTGCTTTTATCACCATAAATAACCATAGCTGCAAGACAGACTGGTAAATATAGTGTTTTAGCTAGGCATATTGCTGGCCTGATTAAAATCACCATGCCACTAAAAAGGGAGAAGAGAAAAATGAATGTCATGTGGGCAACCAAGACAGGGTTCTCAAAACAAAGATTAAATGACTCCCATAAGATTAGATTAGAAGTTAGCAAGAATTCAGGGAATAGAAATCAAACCTATTCTTTGTAGTTTTTTGAAACTCAAATTGAGGTGTTCTGTAAATAGTTTAAAAGGCTTTCTTCTATGTTTATGAGAGAATTGATTTAGGTAGTTCACGGCCTACATCCTAGAGTAGAGCGAAGCCCTCCTCTTCCCAGAAAAGAAATGCCATCTTTTCTGGGAGCAAGAGGGCTTCGTTCCCTAGAACTTTCTCTTACTGAGTTGTATTGGCAGATAGAAGCTGACAATGAAGTTTCTGAATGGTGCAATGGGAATCTGAATAAAACTGTGGACAGTTAGGCTTGGGTTGGCAGTTCTTGCAAGTGCTCTAACATTAAGTGGAATAAGAATTGAATGCTGACTTTTAATAGCTGGGCAAGTTGTTTGACCTCTCTGAGACCCATTTTTCTCAGTTGTACAGTGAACATGATATTAATTTTTACTTCATTATTAGAATTAACACATTTAGCACAGTGTCCAGAATGTAGCTAAATAAATAGCTATTTTTTGTTATCTTCTCTTTCCCAAAAGACTATTATATAGTCTATTGGACAGTGTAGGTGCCCTCCTGTTCTCTTCTGTCATGTCCTCCCCAGTCAAGCTGCTGGACATACAGCAGGGAATAAGCCAGCCATGGTCTCTGCCCTCGTAGAGATGGCATTCTTTTGTCACTGGGAGTCCTGGCGGAATCCTTTATAGAGAGATGATAGTTGAAAATAGAGAAGGTAATAAACTCAACGGAGAAGTGAAGTGGTGATTCTCATATTTCACCCTATAGATGAATCTCATGGGTAATTAATCGAAATGGAGATTCCTGGGCTCCACAGTTTTGAAACTCAGGTCTAAAAAGGGATCAGGAATCTGTGTTTTATTCCTAAATGTTCCTAATACAGATGACTCATGGATCACACTTTGAAAAACACTAGGAAGGGGAGAAAAGAGAACCCTATAGGTTATGGTGAGAGCGTCCCAGGACATGAAGTTAGTTTAGACTTTTCCATGGGAAAACTCTTGGTTTGTTCCTTTAAACTAGTTCAGTTAGTTGAGTCTGGGTAATTCTTTATTATAGGAGGCTTTCTGTGGATTTCCATAGTATGGTGTTTGGCAACATCTCTGGCCTCTCCCAGCTTGACAGCTGTAGCAGCCCCTCTTTTCCCTAGTAGCAATAATCAAAAATGTTTCCAGACATTGCCACATGTGCCCTGGAGTGGTGGCAAAATTGTCCTGGATGAGACACAGGGTCAGTTGAAATCTTCACCTAGTATATACGTACTATTATTTGAAATAGAGCCTTTTATTTCTTCCCTCTGGATGGATGGAAGATGGCAGATATAATAGTCCCAGATTCATCTGCCAAATTCTCATTCCCAGCCTAGTGTCACGGTGTGGAGGTGTACTTTTCCTGAAAGCCAGACTCCTGAGACCCTTTCATAGTCGCCACCTGGCCCTGACCTTCTTACAGACAAAGGTCTCCATTTACTTCCCTTGCTGGCTACCCCAAATCTTCTTGTCTTAGAGCTGTATGCATTTCCACTCCCAAGGGCAATTAAGGGTTTTTGTGACAATGTTGTTTCAAATAAAGTTATAAACAAGGTGAAATGACTTCAATTCCTTGCTTTTTACAAACAAGGGGATTGAGGTTAAAACAATTGTTCTCATAGCATTTTTTTAAAAAGCCCTTTTCATATATCATTACATATTACTTCATATATAGTCTCTGCATATATTAATTTTAACATGGTAAGAGAACAAATAAGTACATTTTTTAAATATGAAAAAGCTAATGTGATAGTTTTTTTCTTCCTTAAACATATTATTTAATAATATTAACATCAGGCTAATGGCCTCCTTGAAATTCAAATTATGTCAGGGTTTTTTTTTTGTTTGAGATAATATTGTGATGAGTGACTCTGCAATGCTGAAATTGGTGCTGGGTGGGCCCTTGAAACCAAAAAAGTTGGAGGTAGAAATTGAATATGTTTTATAGCTTAGCCTTCATTTTTTAAAAGAGAAAGTTGGAAAGCTGTAACAGGTGGTAACTCCAGATAGAACAGAAATCGTGCTTTCTTTCAAAGATGTACCTGGAGTATATTTGAAGAATTTGCCTTGGCATTTTTTAATGTATCAGGTAAAGAAATAATGAGGCAGCCTTTATATCTTATAATAAATATGGAGGTGATTTAACTTTGGCTAAGGCTAGATTCACAGGGACTCGAAGATAGGGATTGTGCCTTGAGGAAACTTTCATCTTAATATTAAGCATGATTTTTTAGTAGGGACAAGATACAGTATCATATCATCTCCAGCCCTTTAATATTTATCTTTGTTCCCTGGTTAAAAGTTGTCATCTTCTTACAAGTTAAAGTGGTATCTTTTTTTTTCCCCAAATAAATTGTCCAATTTCATATATTTGAGGCTTTCTTTCCAAGAAACCATTAATATTTTTTCTATGATTTTTAGCAATACTATTATGCATTTCTAGTCTTTTGAGGATTCTCTTTAATCTGTGATTTTGAAAATTTCTTGTATAGCTCAGCTTCTTTTGCAAGGGAACAGAAAATATGTTGTCCATCCATAGAGGTTCTTTGTTGGACCAAAGATATAATATTTCCAGTTTTAGATTGAAGGGAACCCTTTGGTGCTTTTGCTGCATTTTCCCTAAAGTATATTCACTCCAGGAGAAACAAACTAGAAGGTTCCAAATTAGGCCAAGCCCTGGCAGGCAGTGATATGAGGAAGTATCCTGCCATCTCAGGAGAACCACCTTAAATGCCCTTTATTTTTTCTTTTATTCAAAAGCAATTGGAGCTGTGGTATAGTGCTAAATAAACTATATGTGAGGACAGAGGTCATGCACTTGAATCCCTGGTAATTGTCTATTAGCTATCAAGCACCTTCTCTTTTAAGCCTCAAGTCCTTGTTTGTAGAATGATGGGGATTAAGCGGTGATAACATATAGGAAAGATCTAATTAGTTGGGATATTCAATTATGTATTGAATCTGGAAAATATCTAGAGTATATTAACCAATAAAGAGAAGTACTGATCAACTTTTATTGATAATTTACATGTAAGATCAGCCTACTTATAAATAATTTATGTTCAGGGGTATCCTGAACTACGAATCTATCACTGAACTGACAAAGTATGAATCCCAATATGTGCACCTAATCCCCCAGTATGGTTTATGTCATGATAGCCTTTGTGGAGAACATACCAGTAAGGGGCAAAAAGGTCCCTTGTTCATAAAGAGCCAGGAGTCTAGCTATGGAAACAAGATCACCCCCCCCCCAATCCCACACAGGCTTTGAGGACAAAGCAACAAATAAACAAGTAATTATTTGATTCCAGCAATACGTGCAACCAGAATTGAGGTAAAATCACCAAGGACAGATTCATGAATGATTCGGCAGCACATGTTATGAGAATGGTCTACCTTGATCTTTTGGTTACATTTCTTTACTTCTTTTTGGACTGCTCTCCAGAGCCAGTTTTAAGGACCCCATGGTTCCTGTGTTCTGTTTCTTTTGAAAACTGTATTTCCTGGCTATTCTCTGTAAATGGAAAAAATGAGATTTTAACTAGGTCACCCCATGGATACTTCTTCCCTAGTCATGCCCACTGTCTGGTGGAAGATGTTTTTTCTTTTTCCACATTTTAGAAGTAATTTTTTTTGGTCTTGCTAGGGCTTACAGTGCCCTCATGCTATCGTGGTCATTTGTTGGGACGGCCTTTCCTATGCAGGCTTTCCTGGGCCTGGGGCACCGAGGTGTTTCAGTAAATTAAATGAAGATCCCAAAAGAACTCCCTGAAGGTACTCAGAGGTTATATAATAATCTTTTATAGTCACACACTTCTTTAAAATTTAAAGAGTGTTTTAAGTTTATTTTCTCTCTTGGACCTCAGAACTTGTGAAACTATATTATTATTAACCTCATTTTACAGTTAAAAAATAGAAACTCAGGTTACTAGAGTGTCCCAAACTTTTATAGCCAGTAACCGGCACAGTCAAGACTCAGAGCCAATTTCTCTAATATCTAGTCTTATGCTTTGTGCAGATTAAGGATCTCCTTAACAGGTCTCCCCGTGCTCTGCACATTGGTAGTTGAACAAGTATGGGTCAGATGGTGTAGATGACGACAGCTATTACATATTGGGTTCTTACAAACTGTGGCAGCTTCACATCACATCATGGTGCCTGCTGCATGGCAGATTTAAAGGCTATGTTGTAGAAATTAAGATTTTTTTTTCTTATTTTTTGATAAATAGGAAGTGGTATATGTAGTATCTATGGGTAAGGAGAATTAGAAATTGTATTTAATCAGGTTTTCTTTGAATATAGAGATGGCTTTTTTAGTTGCTGGCAAGAAAATAGATCATGATGTCCTACAGCTGGCCTAGACCAGATCTCATGTGAATCATTGATTGCAAGTTTGTGTAACTTTTTTCCTTTATGGCTCAAGGAAATTTGCCTCATTCCTGCTTGGTCATGTGACTCACACTTGCATACAGTTACAAACATATGAGGCATGCTTACTTCCAAATAAATGGCACCCATAGCCAGGAATAAAGAGTTTAGAGCAGGAAAAACCTATGGTGGATTTCTATCAGTTAGGAATTTTATGAACACCAAAGTTGATAGAAAAGTTAACTCTTCTCTATTTCAGTTTCCTCGTAAGTAGAGATGATGATATATAGCTTGTACATCTTTTAAAAATTAGAGATCATTTATTAAGGCACCAGCTCTGTGCCTCACAGATGCTAGTACTATTAAAGAGGAAGATGATCTTTAAAGAAAGTTCACTATTTTATTAACAGAAAGCAGTAATTAAACACATAGAATTAAATTGTGGCTATTTTCTGAGCAAAGGCTGATCTTGAAACTCTATCACACAGAGTAGAGGGCAATAAGATTTATATTGCAGTTTAGCTAAAGTTTATTATGTCTCCAACTTCTACTCTCCTGATACTCTACCTTTGGGTACACTTCCATGGAAGAATGAAAAGGTAGAAGGAATAGGTACTGGACTAGAAATTGTCCCTTAGCTTTGTGTCTTTGGAAAAGACTTTTCATATCTTATATCCCCATCCACAGAGTTACAGTGGTTCAACAACATTTTGCAAATGTTTATTCGAGAAGCTTATGCCAGGCACTGGCTTAGGTGTTTGGGATATAGCAGGGGTGTGAGGAACAATAAAAGAAGAAATGTATGTTGCATGGTAATAAGTATATGAATAATATTATAGTAGAGACAGAGAGTAGCAAGTTGAAGCATGAAGGTAGAAATAGTTGCAGTTTGAAAAGTATGGTGAGGTTGATTTTTTCACCAAGATGCTGCTATTTGAATAAAGATCAGAGGAGGCGATGGAACAAACCTTGCAGATATCTTGGACAAGAGTGTTCTAGGCAGATGAAATAGTAAGTACTGAGGCCTTGCATTTCAAGCATGACTGGGCTTCTGAGCAACAGCCAAGAGACTAGTACTTAGGAACTGAGTGAACAAGAGAGAAATCAGAAGTATTGAGGCCCAGATCATATGACTTTGAAGAGATCACTTTGATAGCTTTGGGTTTATAGGGAGCCACTGGAGGATGTTGTTAAGAAAAGTTAAACAGTATTGCTCTGGCCTCTGAATAAGGGGCTTAAAGGTGGGAAGCAAGGAAACTAGTTAGGCTATTGCAATGATCCATTCTGATGAGATGGCCAGGGTGATAAGAGTGGGGAAGGTGAGAAGAGATCACATACTGGATACATTCTGCAGATGTTGCTGACAAGATGTAATGGCAGATTTTGAACGTTGAGTCAGAGAGAACAGGTGTAGCATAAGATTCTGGGTATTTAAATGGTAGGAAGAATTATGTTGCCAGTAACTGAAATGAACACTGTGGGAGGAGTAGGTTTGGTGGAGTTAATCATACAGCTCTTGCTGTCTCTGAAGATTTAGAAAAATTGATAAGAAAAGGTTTACAAAAGCCTAGATCGTTCTCTAAATGTCAAGAGGTCTTTGTGAAGTAACTTCGCAAGAACGTGAAGTGGAAGCTAAATGGAAGTTAACTAAAAGAAATAATGATTACAACTCATTGAGTTGGGTCCTGAATTAAAGGTAGGAAACCCTTACTTGAACCTGGTACAGTGTGAGCACTCAGAGGTTATTTGAATGTGTGTTCACATTGGTAGTGGGTTTACAGTTCACAATGGAAAAAGTAGTAACCAAGAGGAAATAAAATGATTTGGAGGGTATTATGTTGTGTCTACTCAAAAAATGTTTTAAAGTAGACAGGAAAAATTTGCTCAGTTATAAAGAGCCATGGATCAACTGCTCAAATTTAAAATGAATTTAATTAAAATCACTGAGTTTTAAACTATGCATTATTCTGAAGACCTCTTATGAGCCCTTAAATAATGATACCATTTCTTCTTATCTTTATTCTCATTTCTGTAATGAAAAAAGAGTTGAAATTTTAAGTTAATGTAGTGAATTATTTTAGATAGCTACATGTATTTCTAACATTTCACTTATGTTTTCTGCATTATATTTAAGATATCACTTTTCGTGAATTATATGAGGAAAAAATTATGATATTAGAGGAAGTGATATTAATATTCTGTTCTTTATCAGAACAATGATTGCATAGGTGATGTGAATCAAAGAATAGCCTTCTCCTGTGCAGTCTTGTACAGTTAGGAGGCCCATAGAGTGTATGGTAAACGGGTTTCATCTTGACTTCTTTTATCAAGTGCTAGTGTTTGGGCTATGTGTGGAGAAGAATTCTGAGACCATGTCTAGGATCAGCAGAAAAAAGAACTGTAATTGGGCATGTCTGCTAAGAGTAGCAATAAAGAATAGATAGCAAGTGTATCATACCACTAACCATCCTTGCTTTATTGGGTTCTGTAAGGGGCTTAGAGCATCAACAAGTGTAGATTGCCCTATAAGAATACCGATTGCTTTTTTATGGTGACTATCCTACTTCTTGCTACTTTCTGGCTTTTACAGTCTTAGGAAAGGCAATGTTCTTCCTTAGAAGTTTACTTTGAATCACCTTGGATTGTTTTTTTGGAAGGTCTGTTCTTAGAACCTACCCTTTGCTATCTTCTTTGGTTAATAAATGTGTGCACAGTAGAACCAAAGGCAGCAAAATTGGTATGCTTATGTTCTGGGAAGCTAGTTAGATGAGATTGTCAAGTACCCATAAAGAAATGTAGATTCAACACTGAGGAATCCATTGGTAGATTTAGATGATGAGATGAGGCCAGTTTTAGCTGGAGATGGTGGGTGTTAAGTCCAATGGCTTAAGACTAAAGATTATTCATGGGAAACCCAAGCGCTTGTGTTCTAATGGAGATAAACACAGAGCATGGAAAGTTTGGCCTTCAGTGCCTGATGGGCCCTCCCAAACCAGAAGGGGCTGCATGTTTAAGGTAGCTAGAGATTTCACCTGGGTCTGAAAACAGTATAAACAGAGTTGGATGAATTAAGGCATTACCCTTTCCAGGTAACACCATTTGCTTTTTAATAAGAAATATTTGGAAATAATATCTTAACCAAAACAAATAGCTTGAAATTTTGGCATTTTAGGTCCTTTAAGTGGATGTGTAAAATATTTAATATGATTTCTTATGATATTTTTCAAATTAGATATGTAAGCATGACCTTCCCAAGCTAGTAAAAGAAAGCCAAGATGGAGGAAAGACAGTCTATTATCAGTCTCCCTCCAACCTCTACCAAGCCTGAGATGTCCT
>CAUYRT010101213.1:0-41945 GCA_963574885.1 Lepilemur ruficaudatus | reverse complement strand
CTAATTCTCCTCATTACTACCCGGACTCACAATTTTCAGTGATCTGCTAAGATTCTGGCAACAGTGTAAAAATAATGATTAGTAGCAGCTGTACTACTTTGTATTCTATCTGCATTGCACCCTGTTATTTTCAACATACTTCCCTAACCAAAGTATCATTTGGTAGTCACTAAAACCTTGCTATTATTCTGGTTAAGATTCATTATCCCTATTTTAAACACAAGAAAACTGTCTTTAAGAGAGGTTGAGTAACTCACTCAGGTGTGTACAGCTAGAAAGTGGCAAAACTGTGACCAAAACTGTTATCTTTTAACGTCAGACCTCATGCTTTTCCTACTATAATAGAAATGTGGGCGTGTTTGTGTGTGTGTGTGTGTGTGTGTGTGTGTGTGTGTGTGTGTGTAAATGAGCTTTGCCATTTCTTAAAGCTATTGGGTTTAGTTATTCATCAGTTGAGTGTCTGTGTGCATTTCTTCTAATGACTTAGGATCTGCAGGGCAAGACACAAATATGTATTGTTTGGAAAGCTGCCCAGGTGATTCTCATGGAAGAATTAAGGCCAGCAGCTCTACAAGTTGAGTGTGCATCAGAATCACCTGGAGGGCCCACTGAAGCACAGATTCCTGGGCCCCATCCCCTGAGTTTCTAATTTTGTAGGTCTGAGTCAGTTCAAGAATCTGCATTTCTTTCTTTCTTTTTTTTTAAAATTTTTTGAGACAGGGTCTCTCTCTGTTGCCCAGGCTAGAGTGAAGTTTTGGCAATGGCAACTTACCTCACTGTAACCTCAAATTCCTAGGCTCAAGCAGTCCTCCCTCCTGCCTCAGCTTCCCAAGTAGCTAGGACTACAGGCATGCAAAAGTATGCCAGGCTAATTTTTCTATTTTTTGTAGTGAACGGGGTCTTGCTATGTTGCTTAAGCTGGTTTGAACCAGCTCAGGATGGCTCAAGTGCTCCCGCCTCGGCCTCCCAAAGTGCTAGGATTACAGGCATGGACCACTGCACCTGACCAAGAATTTGCATTTCTTGAAGGTCTAGAACTTTAAAAAATGCTGGTGGTGGAGTTCATACTTTGAGAAGCACAAAGTTAAGGAATTGTTGGATGCAATAATTCTTAGAATCTCTTTCCTTTTCTAGCCTATAATTTACTATATTTGTATACAGGGAAAGAAAGGGTGTTAGTTAACTTTCTAAGTTTATTTTCTTTTCCATTGATTATTCTTATTTCTGTGAAGATGATGCATATAATTTGATTATCCAAATATCGTTAAACTAGAGAAGCTTGATAAATGAGGCCCACCCCATAGGATGCCTTGCTCCATTCTTTCAGTAATCCGTTCTAACTATATACTGGTATATTTTAGGGTACTCAGCACAAGTTTAGGCCTTTAGAGAAAGTAAAGCTTCACTGACTTTAAAGATGAAAGAAAGTTCAGTTTTATGCCAATCACACACTTCTGCAGTTAGGCAATATAGCATAGTAGAAAGGAATATTCATTTGGAAAATAATTATGAAACACGTACTAAGCATCCTTTACTGTTCTTAGTAATGGGAATGCAGTGGAACTCAAGAAAAAAAATTGACTTTATGGCATTTATGTATAGAAATGGATAGATAAATAAACAATTAAGAAAATAAGCATTTTAAAAATATCACTAGAAATTAGTTCTAAGAAGAAAACGGGGCTATTTTAAACAGGGTGAGCAAGGTAAATCTCTTAGAGAAGATGCCATAGATGACATTTTTTAATAGAGTTTGAATGAAATGTAGTAGTAAACTATGTAAAGATGTGGGAGAAAGTTTCTATAGGCAAAATTAAAAGATTCTAAAGTCTCTGATAGAATCCAAGCATTTCTAATTATGAGCATGAAAGCCAGTGTGACTGGAATGGATTGATTAAAAGGATGAATGATAGGAGATAAAGTTAGACGAGTAGGCAAGGACCATATAAATTGAGACCTTGTAGCCACCTTCTTGACTTTGGATTTTATGGCTAATGCAATATTTTAAATATTTAATGAAATATTTTAAAATCTTGTTAAAATATGTGTGGGTAACAATTTTGTATAAGGCACTAAACAGACATTTTGTACATATATTTTATACTACTCAGAGTGTGGTCTGGGTTCCACCAGGATCAACATCACCTAAGAGCTTATTAAAAATGCAGAATCCCAAGCCCACTACAGATCTTCTGAATCATGAACTGCACTTTAATGGTATTCCTAGGTGATTCAAATGCACATTAACCTTTAAGAAGTTCTGTTACTGAGTATGTGGGACAAAACCTATCTCCTCATTACTGAACTAGTCTCAAAAGAACCTTACTTGTATCCTTAACTAACTCTCTCCTAATCTAGGTTTGGATTTAGAATATCTTCAGCCAAAACAATATCACTATTGATATTATTGGAATGTTCTCCAAAATCTATTATCTAAAATTCTCACAAAGAGATCAGCTTGTTAATTTTCTTAAACATTTATGGGTACTTGCTATATGCAAGGCATTTAATCCTCATAAGCATGCCATTTTTCAGTTCAAGTTGACAAAGCTAGTAAGTGGCTGAGTCAGCATGTGGACCTCGGCACTATGGATCCCAAGTTGGTACTTTTAGTCACTCAAAGCTCACGGGAGGAAGCTGTTTGATGTTGTAAATAACATTCAAATTATTAAATCATTGTCGTGATGATTCAATAGGTAAATATATTTAACTGTTTGTTCCTAAATCAAGGATAAAGGTAACTCCTGGTATTTAAGTGAAATATATTATATGCTCTTGTGCAGTCACATTTGTATAATGAAGCTGAATTAATGTGGTCAATGTGCTGATAAATTGTATCTTATGAAAGTTACTACGAATTGAAAAACATTGTTATTTCTAAGCGATAATCTAGCAGCCATGGTGGTTCACAGATGACTGAAATTTGGAGGCAGACAAAACAATAGAGGAGAAAAGGAACTGATTATACAGATGTGAACTAAATATCAGGGTTGCATAATCACATTCCCTATTAATGAATAACTAAAGTCACGGATTGGGCCTTTATTTTAGGTAAAGGAAATATGGGACAATTAGGGAAAATTGCTTTATCTTTTTTATCATTTCTCTTTCCTCTCTCATTTCTTACATAGGACACCCTGAAAATTGGGAATAAATATTTCAGCTTGACACAACAATATTATATTTCTTGTGGCGGGGTAAACATTAAGAACATGTAAATAAATATTTTCCCTACCTAAACTAGATTGTATATTAAGGACCAAAAAGCAAAATAGCTACTTCTACTTTAAGTGCTATACCTCAAATATCTCCTGTAACTCTGTATGAAAATCCTGTTGTATAGGTTAAGAAACTGTAAAGATTCAAGCCTTATTTATAAGAGAACAGCAACAACTCGCATGTCTGCAGTTCAGGAACGCTTAAAAGATTGTGACTGTCAGAACAGGAAGAGAACCATTGCATCCTCTGAATATATTGTCAAGTTAAAACTCTCGTGCAATGGGGAGAAGAGCTAGTGATGAGAGTGAAGAATTTTCTAAAATAAAATTTGAAACATTTACTGAAGCCAAATTGATGTCCACTGTCATAAGTAATTGTTGTGATTTTGCTTTCCAGTGTGTATGTACAGAGAACCATCACTGCATGAAATCGGAGAAAAACAAGGGCGTTCGAGGAAAAGTTCTGGAACACCAACCATGAACGGAGGCAAAGTGGTGAATCAAGATTCAACATAGCTGAGAACTCTTCCCCTTCTTCCCTCTCTCATCCCTTCCTTTTCTCTTCCCTCCCCTTTCCCCATTTCCTTCCAATAAATCCACCCAAGGAGAGGAAAATAAAATGGCAACGCAGGACCTAGGGGCTAAGATGCTGCACTGAAAATCTTCCTTTGTGTAGGACAAGAAAATTGAACCCAAGCTTGCCTGTTGCAATGTGGTAGAAAATTCACATGCACAAGGATTAGCATGCATAAAAGCAAAGGAAGTAATAAATCAGGACTCCACGAACATTAAATTAAACTGTGTTGTTATTAATAGAGGGCTAATTGTAATGAAGACATTGATAGAGATGAAATAAAGTTATTACCTTGAAGGAAAGGGTTTTGGAGAATTGAACTTACAAGTTGATGTTATACCCTAAATGCATAAACTCTGGATAATAGTGTGATGTGAGGTTTTGTATTTTTTTTTTTTGTATTTTTGTATTTTTGTGTGTGTTCACTTTTGTATTTTCTTTGGGCATCTGGTATTGACACATAATTACATTTTGTTTCCAGGATTATTTTTATCATGAAATTGAACATATATGAATTATAGACTCTTTTAATGCCCATAAAGTATATAGCCAGCAACCATTTAACATCAAGCAAAGTTTAAAAAATTATTTTTGACACTGTTATTAAGATTGTTTTATGCAAAAGAAAGCCATATTGAATCAAATGGTATCAGCTGATTTAATTCCTTCATAAAAAGAGTTTTAAATTCTCCTAGGAGAATATCATATTTTTATCGAAGTTATTATTCCAGGAATTAATATTTTTAGTTATTTAGAAAAGAAGTTTTTGTTCTAATGCTGAACTGACTTCTGGAAATTCTTTGCCATTGCCATGTCCAGGCAGTGAGGTATAAGTTAATTGCTCTTACCTTTAGTCTGATTTTTCACTTTGTGAACACCTGTGAGAGTATAGATGCATGTCTTAGAAGGTTTTGTACCATATCTTGCAGCAGGAAAGAAAGAAGGTCAGTTTTACATAAGGAAGTAAGTCCTAGGAAATTGGTCAAAGCAAATGGTATTTGCCTTTGTACCTTACCGGAGTTTTATGTATATAGCGTTTTTCAAACTCTGCCAAGAAATTGGGAGGCATGGCTGTGAAATTCCTAACTTATTGTCTTATGAAGCCAGTGGTTTGTTTGTTGCAATATATCCTCCTTTATAAGTCCAGTTGACCATAAGTGTTTTTGTAGAACACAAAAGGGTACTAGTCATGCATTAAGTTTTCCAGGGACATAAAGAATAAATATGGAATTAACAGCTATGGCTTCAACAGACAGGATTGTGTAAGCAGTTTAAAGTAGTGAAAAAGAACTCAGTGTAAGAGCAGGCAAATGCATAGTTAGGAATACTACAGTATTAGAAAAAATATTAGGGAAGAAAAAAATGTTGTACAATCACATTGGAATAAATAGATCTAGTTAGTCCTACAAATCGGGATTGGTGTAGAGGCATCCAAATTAAAACAAAACAAAACAGAATGTTAAAAAATGTATGCAGATTTATGGATATTATCAATGAGAAGACTTAGCATGTAACTTCTCCTATATCTCTACTCTCCAGCATGTATTGTTCCAAATATGACTCCCTAAAATATATACACTTTGCAGAAGCTCTAGGTCTTCACCTCAAACCTTGCCATTGGTGGCTGTATTTCAAGGTCAACGTAGCTTCCCTCACTCTACACAATCAATACTCCTCAATAATGGTTCGCGTCCTTCACTAAGTATCCTATTTCTGTTATCGGGAGGTTGGCAGAAAATGAGACGGAGGAATTTGCCTGAGCAGTTGGGAAGAATAAACATTGTACATATGGGCAAGAATTTCGAACAGACATTTGCAAGAGATATTTGTTTTATCAAAATATTTGGAAAGTAACAAATAAAGACATTTACATTTTTTTTAAAAAGGAATGTTAGTTACTCTTCTAGGAAAAGAATACCCTTGTTAACAAAAAAAAGAAAATAGAACTCTCACTGTGTTTCTCCTTGTCACTCTTGATTCAACTTGATTATAAATACACCTGTCACTTCCAGGACCAAAAAAATCCCAAGCACAAAGCCTTATTTTCTTTGAAAAAATAACAGAGAGACTTCTACATAATGGGTCATAGGCTCTTTTAGCATGAAATGACTTGAGCTTTTATGGTGATACATACACACACAGTCATCAGTTACACAACTGACAGTTTTATAACTAACATAATGGAATTCACAAACATTCATTACAGTGGTAATTTCATGATGAAATATATTTAATCCAGTAAATTATGAAAAAATACGATAGAGATACGGATCTTTAACAAAACTTCTTCCCTATTTTCGGTGGCTGTTCATCATTTATCATCTAGACTCACATTTGTCTCCTTCCTGATAGCAGTTAAGAGGCAGAATTCTAACCACCCAATTTGTATATTGTTTTTCTCCATATCATGTTAAACAAATGTTCACTGCAGTAAAATGTTTTGGAAATTAGCTTTGTCTTATTTCCAATTTATTTCAGAGAATTAGAAGAAATGAGGATTAGAAACCTCATTTCTTTTACACATATACCTGACAAAAATTGTGGTTTAGAGCACAGGGAGAATGTTTGCTTAACTGCTTACTTTTAAAGTACATAAAACCTTTAAAAAAAGAAAGTCAGTATTCACTCTCTAGGTTTTAAAAAAAATTAACAAATAGGAACATAATTATCCGATTTCCTTCTAAAATACTAGCCAGTTTAAATATTTTATTTTTCAGGTTAATTTCTAGTATAATAATCCTTTACTTTGATTTTCATCATTCTCATTTCTGGGTCTTCAACTCATCCTTCCCTTGTTCTCATTTTAGTGAAATAAGCTTTTTAAAAGAATTCATTGAGATTTTCCCTGGAAAAATATGGCTTTAATAAAGCTCTATAATTGGCTATACAGATATAAATTTTAAGACTTGTCAATTCTAAAAGTTCCTATTGTAATGTTTCAGAATTAATGAGCTTAACGATGAAAACAAAACTTTTGTGAATCTCACAAAATCGCTTTATGCTCAATATACCTTACTTGATTTCTAAGCTAGAAGTCTGAAGTACCGAAACAAGTGGTGCTGAAGTTCTGTTCGCTGATTCGGAGACTTCTGTGTTTCGGGAAACTGGAAGACCTCAAGCCATCCTGTTCTTGATCACAGTGATGGCTTTGACTTTGAATTTTACATACGAATCCATAGCACATTAGCCACTGTGGATTGGCACAATACATAGACATCGGTGTAATGCAATGTGAGGCGTTATGGGCCTCATTCTAGGTCAGAAAGCTTGTTTAAAAAACTCCTCTGTTTAAGAAAATAACAGCACTGTAGATAAAGTGCTGCTATGTGGATTGGCAGTCCCGTGGTACCACCAGCAGAGATGAGAGTATTAAGAGTAAAGGGTGAAGAAATACTTAGTTGTTGTGTGTTGGAAAGTGTGAAAGTCCTAATTTGAGACCACTGATTTCTTGGTGAAGAAGCATGACTAACTATATCAACAGTAATTTTTTAAACATAGACCCAGAAATAGCAAATCTATTTCACTCTCATGGCTTAGTCTACAAGGCCTTGCTCTTGAGAAGGTTTTCCATGATGCTTAATTTCATCTGCACAAGGTGAGACACAATCAAACATAAAAATTCCCTGCTCATTTTAATATCATAAAAGGCTGAGGTTATTTCTCTGTCATGAAATTGTAAATAACATTTTTTAAGTCAGAATTACATTTAAAACGGTGGATTGTTCTACAAATATATATGTGTACATATACATATGCTTCAGAAATAAGGATATATTATATAGAGTTTTTATTTGATTTGTGGTCTTTAGTCACAGGTAATCAAAAATAAAGAGATTGAATGCAAAACTTTATATATAAATGTATATTTCTAATGATAGTACAAATTGCCACTTTATAATAAAAAAAGAAACACATGGAAACAATAGTCAAAGCACATGCTCCTCTAGAAGTTCAATGATTTTTAATCCCCACTTTGATGCAGAAAAATTATTTTTTATTTCTAAAAAGTTATCTTAAAAATCTATACTTCCCAATATAGATTTCATGATAAGTCATATTAGATTGAAAATTTATGGTTGAGGGGCAGGAAAAGGATGCTAAATGCTGATCTGTATTTTTCAGGATTTTTCCTGGAGCCCAAATTAAAATTTCAATATTTAAATCTAAATTAAGTGAAAATTGGCAATGTTCAGAGATGAAATATTGAGATTTAGAAACAAACAGAAGCAAAAATATGAATATTTAACATAATAATAGCATTAAAATGTCATAATAAAAATTGCATCATTAAATGTTTCATTAGTTGGAAAGAATGAGCTAATGTTTCTTTTGTCGTTGCTCCAAGCACAATTTAAAGGCAGTGACATTCATTTTACTCAAGGTTGTTCAAAAACCCCAAAATATAGTCCCAAGAATAGAATTTGTATTAGCTCTGCTACAAGGTTAAATGTTACAATTAAGAAATTACTGATACCGAACTGTTTAATAAACATGTTGTATGAGAAACTAAACAAATTATTGTTTTCATTTTTGCATTAAAGCACAAATTATTCAAATCCTTGTTTTTTGAGATCTGATTTGTAAAATGTTTATACATCACAACCTACCCGAAGAAAAAAGTAATTAAAATCTTGAGATGCTCACACATGTAGACAAAATACTGTCACTTCTTTATTAAAACATTAAACTTCTTTGAGAAGTGTACTCTTTTTAAAAATGTGTTTATCCTATAATGTGTTACTGAAAAAGTACTATGTCTTATAAAAAAAAGATAAAACATTTATGGATGGGAAACAAGTCAAATTTTATTGAAGTCAAAAGTAAATGTTACTTTCTAATTACAAAGCTACTTGTAACCTGACATTTTACTTTTCAGTGATTAAGAATTAGAGCACATAAAAAAAAGAATTAGAGCACATTCATGTATTCTTTTATTCATAATTTACCAACTAGAGACTCAATGGAGTTTAGGGGTCACAACCAAAATTACAGTTTAGAAAAAAATCCAAGAAAGGCAGACATAAATAAATTCTGTAATACTCAAAAGTGTGTGTGTGCCATGATATATGCCTTGCTAAGATTTTAGACAGCACAGTGAGACTTAGAGGTAAGACAGAGACTGAAAAAAAAAAAAGAATAGGTATTTGCTGAGTAACAAAGGAGAGATGGCAAAGGACCCCTCAGTTAGAGGAAATTACTTGAATAAAAGATATGGGTACTCGCAAAACACAACTTACTTGGGAAATACTTATGAATGTAACAAGTAAAATATGTTCAGAAAAGAAGGTAGGATAAAATGGAGTTGAGATTAATAAAAATGAAAAGTTATTCTAAGTTTTTTCAATGCATTCTTTGGATTTGTTTGAACCTCTGTACTGCTAGGATATTTCCGGTTGCTCATACAGAATCCCAAACCAACTTGGCACTTGGGCCACATGTGGCTTTCTGGATTCTTGAGTGCAGCCCTCGAGGGGCCTCACGTGGGCCTCTGGAGGGCCACATGTGGCCCCACGACTGCAGGTTCTCCAGCCCTGGGTCACGTTCACAGCATCACCATTGAGGCTTAATTTGTCTGCAGTTCTCTCAGCTCTGCCCATCTCTGTGTATAATAGCTTTCCTCTTAGAGTCAGGAATTCCTTTAGAAGTTACAGAACTTGCATATTTATATCATCTATTCTCTATAATCCCCCAGAAAATATCTCCTCACATCTCATTGGCCTAATTTGGGTCATGTTCCCATAGTTTAATGAACCACTGTGGCCATAAATTTGAGTATGCGTTGACTAGTTTGAGTCAACCTGGGCCTTTTTCAAGACCTAGAGATTGGATGCATTTCCCCAAAGACACAGGTCTACATGGATGAGGGGTGATATTTAAATAAAACACAGAGTCCTTTTATCAAAAGGAAATGTAAATGAATAGTCAAAAGTAGCAAATCTCCGTTACTTGTTAATAAATGGATTTCTGATCAGAGCTTATGGGATATTCTAAAATCCAGCAGAGAAATGCAAATATTGATGAATTAAAGCTACTGCCATAAACCATGGGAGCAAATGAAAGCATTGAAAACTCAATTCCCCAAGGATTATTAAATGCCTGCTATGCTGAAGGCACTGTACAGGTCACTAAGGAAGAGATAAACAGTTTCAATTTTAAAGAAAGGTGGTGCATTTGACAATAACTCAATATATCTGACATGTCCAGTGCTTACAGTTGACCATTACAGAGGAGGCTAGAAAATGAAGCTAGGCTATTCTAGATCAGAGGTTCATACCATATCTGCTTTTAAATACCCATAAAGCACCACTGGGATTTGGCCATTACAAAATGCTTCTCAAAATGTCACTCCAAGCAGTCATTTTAGGTCCTACACATGCCTCTCTTGAATTTCCTCTACATATTAGGGCATATATTTTGAACACATTGGTTGATAGTAAACATATTAACATTCCAACATAGTCTGTTCCATTTGTGAACAATATTGGTTTGATATTTACATTGGCACCAAATCTTTGGGTTACCTCCTCCAATTTTCCAATGACTTCAGCTTTGTGTTTTGCAGAGCAGCTAATATACTTTATTTGAAAGTAATATGCAGTTTCTGAGCACAAGCTTTCACAAGTATTTTTCTTAAGAGTTTAAAATATTGTATCATATTTTTCTACCCCCCCCCTTTTTTTTGGAGACAGAGTCTCGCTCTGTCACCTGGGCTAGAGTGCTGTGATGTCAGCCTAGCTCACGGCAACCTCAAACTTCTGGGCTCAAGCGATCTTCTGCCTCAGCCTCCCGAGTAGCTGAGACTACAGACGCACCATGACGCCTGGCTAAATTTTCTATTTTTAGTAGAGATGGGGTCTCACTCTTCTCAGGCTGGTCTCAAACTCCTGACCTCAAGCAATCCTCCCACCTCAGCCTCCCAGAGTGCTAAGATTACAGGCATGAGCATCGACTCGGCCCGGCCACTAATCCTTTTTGACAAGCTTATCTAAAAGACAACATATCTTAACCACTGTGCTATACCCATATATTAGCCCTACCTAACTCATTGCAATTTGCTGTTATTAAAACTATGTCCTTGGCCCAGAGAGTCATACAAAGACATACACAAGGAGAGCATAGTAAGAGGAGATCTTTCATAAAGGAATCATACATCAGCCTATCCATTTTTAATGCAATGACAAGCCTGAAAACAGATGTTGTAGATGTTATTTGGACCATTCAAAGACATCAAGACCAAAGTCTCTGCAATTCTAAGTACTTTCCTTCAAAATATCTTTTATTCACAGTTCCAAAATGGTGGCTCCAGTTCTAGATATCATGTCCACATTTAGGACACAGGAAAAAGGCACACAGTGATATAGAAAGATGTGGTACCTGCACCAAGGAAGCATCTTTCTCAGAAACTGTGAGTTTCTGGGAAATGAGACACATCATTGGCCAGAAGTGGGGTGTCATTAGTAAGGAAGAAAGAATTATTGATATTGCATAAGGAATTAGAATACTCCTACCACAAAATGTAAACTACCCTTTAGGTTTGTATTGGGCATAAGCACAGTCTGTTCTATTGAGTACATCCTGCTGCTAAAGGCACTGACTTCACTGACAATAACACCACCAGGCAATAAGGTACAGCTTAATAATTTCATTGTTCTCTGGGATACTTTTTGTCTGACAATCTGATCTCCCATATGATGAGGAAAGCAAGCTGTTTATAAACTGTATGCTGTTTGGGTGTCCCTGCACACTGGATGTATGTTTGAGGAGATGGAGTTTTTCTTTCAAACTTATGGGCTAGAATAGCAACATTTTCTAAACCAAGAAATCATGGCTAGATCACCCTAGACTGATCTAGTATAGATTCTGTTGGCTCAACATATCTAGTTAATGAGGAGAATGGCCACCATATAACCCCTAATAGTGGACAGACATCCTTGTCTGCAATATTAGTAGACGGCCTATACTGACATATCTCGGCCCACTTGTGAACTAATCGTGGAATTATGGACAATGGTGACCTGGACCTGCTTGATTAACTCACTCTTCATCTTACATGCAAGAGCTATGTCTGACTTGGCTCAAAACATGTGACTGTGAGCTGTTAGACTACAGCTAACATAATTGGCTGTGGACTTGCAGGTGACTATCCATTTCTTTGATGCAGAGTATGTAGTTATCTGGAACTTGCTTCTCAAAGTGGGACTTACAGGAGCTAGCTCTCCCCACTTCCTCACTGCCTCCCCCATTCCGAAGCATCACCACATCATTGCCTCTACAGTTGGGGCCTATCTCTGGTCCAATGTAGGTATCCCTCTTCCAGGTGGAGGACTGCAGGAAGCATATCATCAATAGCAATGCATAAGAACATTTCATTTTCATGAGATGATTTTATTTCTTTATGAGAACAAAAAGTAATTGAATATTTCAGCTTTAGTATTGTTATGACATATAGTTACTATGTAGATTTAATTATTGTTTGGCTTAGGACATATTCAGTGGTTCTTAAGTTTGATTGCATGTTAGAATCACCTAAGAACCTCTAAAAAATATACTGAAACTCAGGCCCCACCCATAGAAATCCTAAGTAATTGATTTGGAGTAAAGGTAGGTTATTCTAATCTGCAGGGATTGGCAATCACTCTACTAAATGAACTCCTAAGAAATAGCAAATATTTATTAAAGCCTATTCAAGGCTGAATAAAGCTGACTTCCCAGAGAAACTGCTTAAGTTGTAAATGTCCATGAGAGTTATGAGTCGAAGTCTGTTTATGACAAGGCATTGACAATTTGAATAGCAGGTGATTTTAGGTGCTAAGCCTTTGCAATGTCCCTGCCACATTCTGGCATCATGCCTAATCTCCTAGAGGTGGTATAGTTGTATAGTTAAAGATTTCTTGATATGAAACTTGGCCTTACATTAAGCTGTTGCCTGAATATGCAGAGTTGATTCAAGAACAATTTCTTCTTTCTGGGTCTAGAGAGATATTTGTTTAAGCATCCCCATTATGTGAGTGCTTACATTATGCAGAAAATATTTTGATCCAAATTATGTTAATAAGTGCAGCTTCTGTCTTGAAATAGTAGCCCCTCAAATCACTGAGAGCATTCCTGAAGAGTCCAGACCTTTATAAAAAAAAAAGTTTTATTTCTTGCTTCTTCTGTCTTGGTACATAGTGCCGCTTTGTTTAGGGTGACCATGTTAAAAGTAACTTCTGTTACTTCTCCTGACAGTACAGCCTGGCTCTGAGATGTCTCTTAGCCCATAGCTGGTCTGATACATTCTCTTGCATGAGACCACCCATTCTTAGGACAGAATTAAGTTACAATAGCTTTCTCCACTTTTACTTCTCCACTTTCTCCACTTTTACTCAGACCACACTGTTCCCTACAACCAAAATTGTCATGCCTGATATTTTCTTTTCTGCCCAGCAATACACTCTAGAAACCAGGAGGCAACATATGACTCTTCCTCTGTTATATGTACACTCACTGACCCTATCACAAGCAAGAAAAGAGAAATCTGTGTCTGTTCTAGAAAACTAGGAAATTAAGTAGTGTTTGTTTCTGTATTTTACCATTTAAGCCCATATACCTTGTATTTCTCCAGTCCTTACCCTTATTTTTCCCAGAAGAAACCTGGATTTTTATAAAAAAAATCCCTTGACTTGCCCCAACAATCAGAGAGGGGAAGTTAGAAATTTAGTGCAGGTTGTTTTGATTCAGTGCTCAGAACCTGCTGAACGCAAGGAGTGAGCAATGTACACCAAAAGAATATACCTGGGAACTGGCTCACTTCTCTGCCTCTGTCAGAATGCAAACAACACTTCTCAGGTAAAGCCTTGGGAAACTTGGCCCTTTCTTCTCCAAAGAAGCAGACTAGAAATTGGGTCATCCCTAGTGTGATGGCAAATTTTATGTGCCAATTTGACTGTCCCACAGGGTACTCGTATTAAACATTCTTTCTGGGTATGTCTGAAGGTGTTTCCAGATGATATTAGTGTTTGAACCAGTGGACTCACTAAAGTAGATTGCCTTCCCCAATGCAGGGCCATGATCCAATTCACTGGGGTCTGAATAGAAAAATAAGGTGGAGGAAGGACAAATTTGCCTCTTTTTACTTCCTGCTTGCTTCTTTGAGCTGGGACACTGGCCTTCTCCCTTGATTTGGATTAAGATCATAGGCTCTCTTGGTTCTCAGGCATTCGGACTTGGCTTGGAATTACATCACCTGCTTTCCTGGGTCTCCAGCTTGCGGATGGCAGATCATGGAATTTCTTAGCCGCCACAATTGTATGAGCCAATTCCTCATAATCTCTCTCTCTCTCTCTCTCTCTCTCTCAGATATATGTTATATACACACAGAGAGACATATATGTGTGTGTGTATATATGTATGTGTATGCATGCACATACATATATACTATTGATTCTTTGGAGAACCCTGAGCCTAGCTGGAGAGCTTTGCCTGAGCTGTCAACTCCTTTGTACCCACTGCTGTGTTAGTTAGGTGTATTAGAGGGAAAAAAAATGGTAAAATCACCGACTCATAGGTATCTGAAATCTGGGTTTCTTCCCTGGTTTGCCTGCTACTTTTCAGAGTCCTCAAAGAACTGCTCTATTTCACTCTGCTCAGGTTTTATTCATTGCAGACCAAACCACACAGGATGATCACTATAGGGGTTGATGTCACTTTGGCCATCTTTAACTACCTCCTTATATGCTTATGGGTTTTTCTAATGGATTTCCTAGTAGCACACTCTTTTGGCACAGGCTCAGGACTTCCATGCCATTGAACTCTGAATTCAGTCCTGATGGGATGTGGTCTAGCTGTTTCTACTCTCTCATTCCTTATCTTAGCAATGCCCTCGAGGGTTGGAACAGAGTATTTGGTAAAGTAGTAGGAGGCAATACCTAAGAAGTTATTAATAGAAAAACTCCTATTTAAATGTGGTTTCTGTAGGATCTTGAGCAAGTTAATTTCCCTCTAAATCGCAGTTTCCTCATTGTAAAACAGAGATAATTTGCAGTGCAGGGATTAATTTGATTGTCTGATATTCCTTATCCATTCTAAAATGGTTAGTGGGCTAAACAATGGAAGGACAATCAAGATGAATAACAATAGTGGTCAGCCCCACTCTCTCGGAATTGCAATTCCTCTGCTGCAGATACAGTAGTTCCCCTTACCTGCGGCTTTGCTCTCAGCAGGTCACTTACCTGCAGCCAACCATACCTGGAAAATAAATGAGTATCGCACAATAAGATATTTTGAAAGAGAGAGAGAGAGAGAGAGAGAGAGAGAGAGAGAGAGAGAGAGAGGAGGGAGGGAAAAACCACATTCACATAACTTTTATTACAGTATATTGTTATAAGTATTTTATTTTATTATTAGTTACTGTTAATTTCTTACTGTGGCAAATTTATAAATTTGACTTTATCATAGGCATGTACAGAAAAAACATAACATATATAGAGTTTAGTACTAACCATAGTGGGGTCTTGAAATGTATCCCCCACAGATGAGAAGGGACTACTGTGGTAGAAAGTTCCTCTGCTCAGAAAGTTCCTACAGACAGAATTGCTTAGGAACTGGGCTATGGGAGAATGGGGAAAAAAAAGAGGAATAAAACAAGAGATTTCCAAAGGCTACTTGCTCTTACATGTTTATTGCAGCATTATTCACAGTAGCCAAGATACCAACTCAACAGATGAATGGATAAAGAAAATGTCAAAAATATATATATTTATACACACACACACACACACACAATAGAATATTATTTGGCCATAAGAATGAAATCATGTCATTTGTAGCAACATGGATGGAATTTGAGGTCATTATATTAAATGAAATAAAGTAGGCATAAAAAGACAAATATAGCATGTTCTCACTTATATGTGGAAGCTAAAAATGTTGATTACATGGAGATAGAAAATAGAATGATAGATCCTAGAGACTGGAAAGGGTAGGGGTAATGAAGAGAAGTTGGTTAACGGGTACAAAAGTACAGTTATATAGAAGATATATGTTCTAATATTCAATACCAGAGTAGGGTGCCTGCAGTCAGCAACAATGTATTGTACATGTCCAAGTAGCTAGAAGAGGACTTGAAATGTTCCCAACACACAGAAATGATAACTACTCAAGGTGATGGATACCCCAAATATCCCAACTTGATCATTACATATTCTACTCATGTAGTAAATACTCACAGGTACCTAATAACTACAATTATTATCTGTCAATTTTTTAAAAATCAGATTTCTATACTCTATGAATATTTTGAGTTCCTTTTCTTGCTCTTTAAGCCAGAATTAGAGGACTCTTCCTGAGTTCTCTCTGTCAACTCCTTTGTGCCCACTGATGCGTTTGTTGGGGATTTTAGAAGAAAATAACATTAAAGTCACCGCTGATTCATTGGTGTTTGAATTTTGGACTTCTTCCCTAACTTGCCTGCTACTTTTCAGAGTCCTCGAAGAGCTTGCTCTATTTCACTCCATCCAGGTTTTGTTCAATGAAGAAGACACAGTGACTAGAATTTACCCCATCTTGTCCAGACCAGACTCCTGATACTCTTTAAAACTCCAAAAATTCAATGATGTCTATTCATATCTTAATTATCCTATCTAGTCAGTTTTCTGAGTGAAAGTCTCCCCTATTTCCTCTCAAAGAAACATAAAACCCAGGAAAAATAAATATTCCAATAGCCTACCAATCCTGTGCAATTTGGAGAAAAGAAAAATGTTCCCAAACCAGTTGCCACCTGAATATAAAATGTGATATTATATGACTTTCAAAATATAATTTTTGAAATAACATTTTATTTTGAAAAGGATAGAAGATATAAATAGATAATTTAGCCTTTCTGTTTGCTACACTAATTCAGGTTTAGAAATTTGGTACAAAAAAAATGGGCCTTAATTGAACAAATTTAAGGATTGTTCCAGGACCATCTACAAGCTTTAGTTATACCTTAGTGCGTCAAGAGAAACGTAAAAGCTGGCCACCTGTAGCCGATGACTAGAGACAAAATACCCGGCACCCTTTTTTCCCAGCAAACTCTAGAGCATGTCTTAGAGTAAATGGGGCACTGAGAGGAAGGTCCACAGTGACTGCTACTCATGGTACATTTCCTCTGTAAATAAATGCACTTTTTACATGATCATGTCAGAGCCATACTGACTAGGAAGTCTGAAAAATTCATTAACAGAAGAGTCAAAGAGATTGGAATAAAATTACTTTTCTGATACCTACATAATAATTATGAAATATAAAATGTCAGAAAGAACATATATGTACTGTCTCATTTTGACAGATCCTCCAAAGAAAATATTTTATTCAAATTAAGTATCAGTTCCCATTATTTAGATGATGAGAAACAGTTTTTATATGTAGCTAAAGGTTTTCTGGACTGTATGTAGTCATCTGTTTTTTAAGAATAAATATAGATAACAGGTAATAAAAGTGGTACGCTTCCTCTCAGAAAGAATCATGTTACATTTGTACCTTAGATGTTATTTGATTCTTTAACTTTTCACACTATTTTATCTTTGTGCACCAATCTCTTCTATTGGACTATGAGGACTTGAAGGCCAGAAATGAAGTTTGTTCAGCTAGGTTGGCACAAAACAAGTTTAATAAATGTTCATCAAATTGTCTCAAATATGAAAAAGGTCAATCATAAAAATTCAATAAGAAGCAATGGCTTTCTTTAGCTGGCCATATCAAAGAAAAAAATCCTGGCAAGACATGTTTTAAAGAACACTCATGAAAAATTCATTTTCTGGAAAACAATCCTTGCCATTTAACTACAGTATGTGGCATTCACTGTACTACTGCTGATTTTTTTCTTCTTGTATTGGAAGTTACTTTACTGGTAGAAAAATTTAAGCCAGTATTCTAAGTGGTGTGTGGGAGTCTTCTCTGAGCACATATCTTGTTAATATATAATGGAATATGTGCATATATTTTAACTCCCACATAATCTTCTAAACTGCTCTCCTGAAGTCTATACAGCTCGTAATCAAGTTAGATGGCTTTCTGCCTGGGATTCTAGTTGAAATCGATTCAGGGCTTTAAATGTCCCCTTCTGGTTCAGATTTAATAGGAAGAAAATTTCCCATTTCGGTCATCAAAATCTTCACGCCAGATGAATCTTCAGCATCTGTGGTTGCCCAGGAAGCAAATGATATAGAACGGCATTGTCCACCAAATATATATTGGGAGCTGCATACGTAATTTTATATTTTCTAGTAGCTGCGTTAAAAGGTAGAAAGAAACAGATGATGTTAATTTTTATAATGCAACACATATTTAACCCAATATATCCAAAATATTATAATTTCAAAATATAGTCAATATAAAATTATTAATAAGATATATTACATAATCTTTTGTTTATTTTTATAGCACATGGCTATTCAGACTTGCCGGATTATGAAAGCTCAGTAGCTACATGTAGCTAGTAAGTACCTTATTATAAGCACAGATTTAGAAAAAGCACAGAATAAAAAGATTGAAAGAGATCATTGTAGTACTCATTTCAATATATACAGGTATATATATGCTGCTTATATCATATTTGAATATTCCCTTACTATCCATAGAGATTTTTCTCTAATCCAAAATGCTCTCCAGGTCCCACAGTGCCCTATTGTTAGGCACCACCTCCCTGCTTCACTGAGCCTCCTGCTAATGTCACTGTCTCTTCATCCTGGCCTCATTAGGGCACCGCCTTCTATCACCGGATCCTGACTCGGGACATGTTTCTCCTCAGGTCTGTTGCACTCATTATTTTCCTCTACACAGAATACACCTCATTTTTGCCATCCTCAACCCAAAAATTATCTCCCCTGCCTGCTTTTTTGACCAACCAATTCCTTTGAGGTATCAAATTTATTTTTCTCAAAGAACACTTACCCAATGTCCAAGAGTTTTCTGAGAGCAGGGACTGTGTGAAATATTAACTGCTGTCATTACAGCACTTGCAATGGAGGTTCTCCTTCTGGTAAAGAAACAGATACATCCGGTCATATAGTCATACACTAAGTACATGGTAGGTACTCAATTATTATTCTTGAATGACTGTATGACTGAATAAGTGAATGAAAGAATAGAAATATCAGAAAGAGACAGTGAGTGGCTAAAAGTCTCACAGTCATTAAGGGGTAGGTCCTGAAAAATAGTACAATTGAGCTCACACAATTCAAGCATTTAAAGGGATTACAGTTAAAAAGAGACACGATCATTACAACGTGAAGAGCAGAGTTACAAATAACCAAGCATTCAGAAATGTTTTGTCACGGTAAGTTTCCCCTTTCTAAGGACAGCATGACATATGTGCTGCTGATGGTGTGTAAGCTGGTGTAGCTATTCTGGAAAGCAATGTGTCAGTCCCCTCCTAGACCATAGTTACGAGCCAGTCAAACCACGTTTTGATATATACCTCTAATTCTAACACAGATTCATAAGGAGAAAGTTTTGAGGATGTTTCTTGCAGTGTTGTTTATGTTGGGCAAGAATTGTAAGTAGTGTGGGTGTCCTTCACTGTAGGGGGAATGATGTTAATAGATGAATGGGTAAAATATGGTAGAAACACACAGGTGAGTACTACACAGCAGTTAGAAGCTATAGACTGGACGTACAGACAACAGCAGCAGTAGATCTCAAAAACGTAGCACTAATGAAAAAGCAAGAAAAAGGATGAGACGTTTCTGATAGATACCATTCATATAATCTAATATTATACATACATACAGAAAACAAACACATTTTAAAATAGAAGGATACACATTAAACATATCAAAATGATTATATATAGAAGAAGAGTATAGTGGTAGTGGGAATAAAAGTGACAAAAGAAAAATTTTTTTTGAATGTCATCATAGGTCATTGATAATGTGTCATGAATTAAAAACTGTAATTAACCCTGAGAAATTGAGATCCAAAAATTAGAAGCAAAATTTAAAAGAAAAAATTAGAATATTATATGTTTTAAAAATTTACCTTGTCTAACTCACTCATACTCTTTTTTAGTTGTACTTTTTTAAAAAAAATATTTCTCTCTGTATCCTTCTTTCTTCTCTTTCTCTCTCCTCCCTCTTCTCCCTTCCCTTCTCTCTTCCCTTACCTCCTTTCTCTATCCTCTTCTTCCCATCCCCTCTTCTGCCCTCCCCCAACTCTCTGTCTCTCTTTCCTTTCTTTTCTCATCTTTAGCTAATTTAAAGGGATCATTTTAGAGATGTTTGAGATGTTTGGGAGGGCTCTATGTTATCTTGCTAATCATCTATTTTATAAAACAGCTTATTAAGTGGACACAGTAATCATAATATCTACATAAATAACTTGATCAGATTATCTCCTTACAAAAATAGTGCCTATGCCTCCCCTAGCAATTCTTCCTTCTTAACTCTCAGTGCTGCATTACCAATGTATCTTGTTTAAGTATTTACTTAATCCCAATTTGCTAGATGATCCGGGCAAAATTATTCATTAAGTGAACTGCAATAGTCATCATGCTAGGTGATGAAGACATAAAGATTGATATAACATAGTTCCCAAGTTCTGGAAGATTCCATTTTAATGACAAGGCATATAGCAAGATGTATGGGCTTGGTTACATAATATTCTGATATAGTTATTTCGACATTACCCTTTTTTGACCATAAATTTATTTTTTTCATACACTAAGCCCAATTCACAGCCAGGGATCAAATAATAAGGAGCTAAGAACATACCACTAATATCAATTAGATTTTTTATAAGTGTGCCATTTATATATTAGGTTATTACATGTGAAATGTTCGATTTCCTTAAGTACGAAGGTTGACAGTTGCTATCTCTCAAATTTCACTTTGACACTTCTTGCCTTGTTTTTATTGTGAAGGCACATCATGAGTCTTTCAAATGCACAATTTGGCTTGTGATTATCTTTCAAAAAATTTTTAGAGCAATTTTTGTGAAACCATGTGTAAGTCAAAAATTCATGTTATTTTGGAATATGAATTCTGTCATGGAACCAATGCTGTGCAGACAGCTTGAAATATCAATGCGGTGTTTGGGAAAGATGTGGCTAATGAACTCACAGTATGCTCATGGTTTGAGAAGTTCCTTTCTGGTGATTTTAATCTTGACAATGAGCCATGTGGGCGACCTAAGACTGAGGTGGATAATGACGAGCTGAAAGCTGTAGTGGAAGTGAATCCATCTCAACCTACATGTGAATTAGCAACAAGGTTTGATGTCACTATTCCAACAATATTGGACTATTTAAAACAAATCAGCAATGTAAAGAAGCTGGATAGATGGGTTCTGCTGAATTAAAAGAGTGTCAGAAGAAAAGCTTGCCTTTCTTTGCTTCACTACATAAATGCAAAACATTTCTACACTATATTGTTATATGTGATGAAAATGGATTCTTTACGACAATTGCAAGCATTCAATTTGGCACAATGGTTGGATGAAGATGAAGTGCCAAAACACAGTCCAAAATTGAATATTCATCAAAAAAAAAAGCTAATGCTGTCTGTTCAGTGGTCCAGCACTGGTATTATCCACTACAGCTTCATAAACCTGGTCAATCCATTACAAAGGATGTCTACCGCAACCAATTGGATGAAATGATGAATATGCTTGTGATTAAGCTGTCGAGATTGATCAATAGAGTCAGGCCAATCCTCTTGCAAGACAATGTTTGACCACGTGTCCCACAATGTTGCTCAAACTATAGAGACTGGACTTGGAAGCTCTCTGTCATCCACTGTAGTCACCGGACCTTGTACCAACTGACTACAACTTCTTCCAGGCTTTAGACCACTTTTTGCAAGGAAAAATATTCAATTCTCAACAAGCTGTGGAAAATGCCTTTTGCAACTTTGTCGCCACTTGTTCTCCAGACTTCTTCGTTGCTGGCATAAACAAGCTACTATTAAGATGGCAAAACTGTGTTGATAGTTTAGGCGCATATTTTGATTAACTGTATTGCTTCTTGTTTGAGATATAATAAACTACACTTTTAATTTGAAATCAGACATTTCATATTTAATGACCTAATACCATGTTCTCAAGATGTAGGGGAGATAATTAAGACACTACCCCACCATTATTAAGAAAATTATTTAGTAGAAGTTAAAAACATAATCTAAAAATAATAAAAATATAAGATAGAGATGAACAAACTAATTTAGCTATGGCACACATAATCTGATTTATGAGTCCAAAATAGGGACACATCCTGTTTTGCTCAAAGGATTAGGGACTGTTTCATAAAAGACTGGCATTTGAATCAGAAAGGCAGTATTGGTAAGAAGACACCTGGGACAACATACATAACAGCCCAGAGGCCAGGGTGTACATGGCATGTACAAAAACCTATACAGACTTTATTGTGACTGAGAGAATGTGTATGAAGGACAATATTGAGGCTGGAGAGATAGGCTAAAGACATCTTGCAAGGATATTAATGACAGAATTAGTAGCATGGATCCATGATAGATTTAATAACAGTAAGAGGGACATAGGAATGTCATTTCATTTACAAATGACTTACACACTTCATCAAAGCATTGGTTAAAAAAGAATACTAGAAATCATGACTGTGTAAACCACTTTCTTTTTTAGAGACAGGGTCTTGCTCTGTCACCTAGGCTCAAGTGCAGTGGCCCACTGCAGCTCACTGCAACCTTGAACTCCTAGGCTTAAGCAGTCCTCCTGTCTCAGCCTCCTGAGCAGCTAGGACTACAGGTGCACGCCACCATGTCCAGCTAATTTTTTAATTTTTTTAATTTGTAGAGATGGGGTCACCCTATGTTGCCCAGGCTGGTCTCAAACCCCTGGGCTCAAGCGATCCTCCCACCTCAGCCTTACAAAGAGCTAAGATTGCAGCCTTGAGCCCCTGTGCCCAGCCTACTTTTAATTATTGTATTATATTGCAGTTTGATCTTGACCAAAGGTTCCTCTAGATAGTATTTATATAGCTGAGATTTATTGCCATGCTCTTTCCCTTTTTATGGGAAGAAGGAACAACGGGTGCCCTTCCTTAGTATCAGCCCAGCTGTCTGAAGCTCCCCTTTTGTAGAAGCTCATTTATATCTACTATTCTTGAGAGATTTCTTGTTCGTTTTCTTGATTCAAACTGTTCATTTTATGTTTTTATATTTAATGCCCTGATGATTGGCTTAAAGAGAATTTTAATTTATCTAAGTCAAGATATTAGAAAATAAAAATGGCTCAGTATCTGGCATTAATTCAGATGAGTTGACGTTGTCACTTACTGCTTTGGGATGTTTCATCTTGCAATTCTGGTTATTTTAAGGACCATTTGTTTCTAGTTTCCATGGTGAAAATTAAAAAATCTGCTCCCTGGAGAAATCTGGTCCTTGGTTATGGCTAAATCGAAAGATCAGATAAGATTAGTCCGATGCGACTGAGAAAGCATATGTAATTCAAACAATTGTTTTTCTACAGCCACGGTGTCTCACTTACTATTGATTTTAGTTATATTGATATAAATGTGATATGTTGATATTATTCTTTCTATCTGCTTACTAAATATTATGAATTATAAGAAATATTTACTTAAAATTTCTCCTGGCCTTAGAAATTACATTCCACTAAAAATATTTCAGAATCAGCATCTCTCTAGAGCATGCATTGTATTCATTTCAGAACTCTGATACACTGATGCTTCCAAGAAACTTAAACTCAAACAGTCTTTGTGATTTTTTTTTCTGAGTCAACTTGGCTAAGTGGGAACCTTTTTTCTAACGTTATTTTTCTGAGTAAGTCAGAGTTGATCAAAATAAAAATTTCCATGAGAGGTGGAAATAAGAAGTGAGGCAAGAGTCACTCCTCTCTGAAGTGGTTAAAGCATTGAGAGATAGATCTAGAGGTGCTGGTGGGTGTCAGCATGTCCTTCCTTACCACTGACTGTTGGGCACTGCTAACCAACCACACCCTTGGCTTATCACAAGATGGAGAGGTGACAGCCTTCTATAGACCTTCTTATCAGCTCCCCATCACGGCCACCAACCAACAGATGGACATGCCCAGTTTCCCAGATTCCTATGCAAGCCTCAACTTGTTCATTACTGCCAGCAAGCTTACTCTGATCCTCCCTCTCCTCCATTGTAAACCTTAATCTTCAGCTCCTTTCACAGTAACAGCCAATCCCTACAGTAAAGCCCTCATGCTGTACTACTACTACTAAGTCCTACTTCCTTGATAGAACTTTGACTGATACGGTACTTACAGGTAATTTCATTTTAGCTTTTAGTAAAAAAAAAAGGCAATAATTTTTCTTCTGAGCACTTTCCTTTTAGCTAATGGAGTCTCCCTTTGACTCGTGATCCCTTTTATAGCTTTGGCTTTAATAGAAACTTATTCAGTTCCATGAAAACTCACTTTATGTTCTTCTCTGAGAAGCAGAATAGGAAAAAAATATTACACATCGCCATATGAAATGCTCTGGAGATTTTCTTTATTAACTAGCATTGAAATTTAAAAACAAAAGTAGATACACATATATCAAGTGCTTAGAATTAGTTTTTCAATCATTAAAACAATTTTCCAGTTCACATACAAATCTGTTTATTAAATGAGATTTGTGTATATATATACATTTGTGTATACATAATTGAAATACATATCTAAAGAGAATAAACCTAAAACTAACTTTAAAATAACTTTAAAAGCTATTTTTTTATAGTTAGTTGTGTGACTGTTTAGACAAAGGGAAGAACTGATGGGAGAAGGTTTTTTATGACTAGAGAGCATCACACCCATATGTAAGACTGGCCTTCATCTTGATATAAAATTTGACCTAATAGGGTTATGATTTGTGAGTTAAGAGAATAGGTTAAAAAGCAAAAATCCACTAAAAAAGATGGAAAAGGGCAAGAACGCAATTGTTAATGAATCCTGCCCTCCCGTTTCTGTCATTTCAATCAGTTATGGGAACAGGAACAATAGCAATATCTGTCACATGGATAAAATGAGCCTGAGGCGAAGAAACGTATGGAAATGGCAAAATTCTGTGCAAATGACCATCATAGTTATGATGATCTCCCTTTCATTTTCCCTCTCTTTTCTTATCCCATATTCATAGGGGTTTCTTACTGATAGGAGCTAATTTGATAAAATAATCCATAGAATTCTGCCAGTGGGACTTGCTCTGTTCCCAGGCAACAGATGCTTATTTTAACTATGGTCTTGCAAAAGCTATGATTCATCATTGCTGTGTCTGAGTCTGAAGTGACATTTAACAATGAAGACCTTAAGGAAGTTGGATCTTTCAGTGGCCTAATCAATTCAATTCAGCAAATTGTATCTAAACACCTACACTGTACTTTCAGGTTCATTCACTCATTGGGAAACATAAGTCAGGCCCTTTGCTCAGAGCAAAAAATTGGAGATACAACCAACTTGTACAAGCCCTACTTTCTTGTCATTCTCTGTACTGCAGGGATAACAACAGTACCAACAATTATTTTAATATGCTATATAGTTTGTACTAAGTGCTACAATAAAGATAAAAACTAAATGTTAGAAGAGGAGGTGATAATTGAGTAGAAGAAGCCAGCATTTTAATCAGAAGAAATGGCCTAAGTAGAGGCACAAAATTATGAAAATGCAAGATACATTCAAGGTCACTTGAAGTGTTATCAGGTGTTGCTGAATGGTGAATATCCCAAGATCATCTATTTTAATGGTGTTTTCCAAACTTCAGTGATTTAATAATGACATTCATATTTTTACCCTACCCCAGAATTTTGTCAAATATGCCAAACATATCATTGTTTAATTTTTATTTAATGAATTTTACATTGATTTTTATTTTTCAGTTAAAATTGTTCTAAACAATCAGGCTTGACATACTAGTGACATTGTTTTCTTAATGAACATTAAATATACCTAAAACTATTAATATTAAGAAGAATATCCATCTAAAATAACCTTGAGCATTAACAGTGATATGTTACCGCACCATGGTGGAAGATATGGCAGGAACAAGAGGACAGGATCACATCAAGGACTTTGGGTTCTATAGTGCTAACTGGACTTTACACTTAGGAATGAAAGGGTAAACATTTTTGCAATGATCAGAACTGTGCTTTGGGATTTAATTCTAATAGCACTGATGTTAAGAGGTAGCAAGAGAAATTAGATAAAGCAAAGACTGAATTCATTCTAACTTCCTTCTTTAAAAGCTGATTCAAATGTTACCTTTCTATGAAACTTGCCCTAACTTGTCCAGGAGCTTAGTAAAATTTAAGTGACATTTCCTTATCCTGCATTTTAAGTATATTTATCTATAGTGCATCGAATTTAGTTCTTTGCACCTACGTCCTGATCCTTTGTGAATTTCTTGAATATTTGTCTTCTTCATAACTAAATTCCCAGAGCTCCAGAATATATGAAAGGATAGAGTTCTGTACTTGATAGAAATAGGATAATAGGGACACTAGATAAAAACTGTTTAACAATCCAAAAATTAACTAATTAGAGTCTAAAATACGAAGGGATGAATTCCAGAGATTCATGAGAGTTAGCATCACAATGACTAGGTGAATAGAGATATGAAAGACTAACGATAGTTCTGATATTTCTTTATGGTTGACAAACATAACAGAAGGAATAAATAATATTTCAAGTTTAAATCTATCCACTGGGAAATGGTGGTCTCTGAGCCAATAATATTGTATCAATATACTCCTCTAAGATAAAACTGTAAAACATTTTTATACATTTATGAGGCCAACTATACACAGGGCTTAATCCAAAAGGTGGCTGATTAACTGTATGCAGAATTGCCTGCTGAAATGCAGCTGTGTTGCGGTGGAAGAGGAATGCACTGTTTTCGAGTTTTGGCTCTGTCACTTGTCAGTATGCATCCATAAATCGGGCATTCTATCTCAACAAATTTGAGTTCCTTCAAAAGCCAATAGGTGTGATATTCACTACCCTGCCTTTTTCACATGTTCCAATGAGGTAATAGTTGTGAAAGTGGTTTTAGAATTGTTTCCACTCTTATATCCACAATAATCCATTGTGTATAGAAGAAAGCCTGATCTTTAGGAAATATGTTACTCTTTATCTGAAAAGTTTCAATAATTTTCCATCTTACTTAGTTTAAAATCTAAACAGCTTACTAAGATTATATACAGAGCCCTTGCACATCATGTGTCCTTATTTGTTTACCACTGTGTTGCCAGCCCTACTGCAGTGCCTGGCACATAGGGCATGCTAATAAGTATTGCATAAACATTCAAATGCATGATAGCATGAATAAGTAAATGAATGAGTTGACTGTGACCCCCTGGCTAATTAGCTGGCAGAATCAAAGCTGGAAGATGGGTCTCCTGATCCCAAGATTCTTTATTTCCATTGTCCCAAAATTGTTATAATTCATCAATTTCTCTTCTTTTACCTCCATGGGATCTAGGCACTAATTTGGGCGGGGCACATATTTGTCTAAAGTTAAATGTGTGGTCTCTGGCTATGAATCAAGTAACAAAAGAATTTTCCATGCACTTGATCTGGCAATCACAGCTTTTTCGTCTTGTATGTTTACCAACTGATTTACGTAATACACAGAGACTGTTTACTTACATATTTTCATTTGATAATATGGCAATGTACATTTATCTGCTGCTTATTCATACGTTTTGCAAGATATCTTTATTTCAAATTTATTTTGGCAAAGTGTGATACTATTCTAACATTTTATAAATAAAAAAGAGCAGGGTTGAAGGAGGATTGGATTCATCATGTAAAGGTTAAATAATTCTGATTTTGAGCAATGAATATCGATTGCTCTTTTAAGATGTGTTTGAAGAATCCTTGTCATTGAGGGAAACACTTTTCAAGGATCTCTTGAAATGCATTCAAGGGTAAAGAGAGGAATAAAGAAGGTATGGTAAACAGATGACTTTTGCATGTTAAGTTGTTTTGAAATGTACTGTTCTTGCCATAGGAATAATGGGTATCTTTACAATCAGATATTCTTGCAAAATTGTAGCGTAGCTTTGCGTTAGCTTGCGATATTCAGAAAAAAGGATTCTTGAAAAGGGAATGAATTTCCAGCAAAAATAAATAAATATGTAAGCCCCTAAATCCTAAGTAGTTTAGATTGTTTGAATGAAATATTTCCCATGCTGTTAAATTTATACCCAATTTTCTATGCTCTATTCAAGGTGAGTTCTGTTATACAAAGATCAGTGGTACACCAAAAACAGCTATTATATATTATTGTTTTCTAAATCTGACTTTTTAAGAAATAGGTAAATGATTTTAAATAAATTAACATTCTGTATATTATTATTATTATTCTGTATATTATAACATTCTGTAAATTATTTCCTCATTTATAAACTGAAAGAATTAGATGATCTTCAAACTTTGAGATTTGATATATAAGTAGCTAAAATAGAGATAAATTACATATTTGCACAATAGTTTGGTTTGTAATATCTAGGTAGACATATACAAATAGATTTAAATAGATAAATAGTTGGTAAATTTAGAAACACTATATAGAAGAGTAGATATATGTGAAAATTAATAGATAATAAAATAGATATCCAGGGTGGTGAAAAAATACATCTGTACTTAAACAGTCAGAGAGTAAAACTCTGAATAAAATCATAGTGAGGATGATAGAGATGGTCACAAAAAATGACCATAGATAATATTAAAGATGGCAAGATTAGACACTAATAATATAACTTACTTCCTTTCTAG
The DNA here is from genome assembly GCA_963574885.1 of Lepilemur ruficaudatus. Classification (NCBI taxonomy): domain Eukaryota; kingdom Metazoa; phylum Chordata; class Mammalia; order Primates; family Lepilemuridae; genus Lepilemur; species Lepilemur ruficaudatus. The sequence goes on along the minus strand of CAUYRT010101213.1, from coordinate 13,421 downwards.
ATAAAAGAATCCACAGATGTTTGTAAATCACATTATTATTATTGCTGTTAATATTATTTTTGATATGTTATTTTTATCAATTATTATAATTCTAATTACCACTTAGGTAGTAGGGACTGGGATGAACAGAGAATGGCTGCAGTGTGGATAAGATGATGGTGCCCAGGAAGAAAATAAAAGGCTGCCCCCACTACAGCAATGCCTTTTAATTGCAAAAGTTTTAATAATGTACCCGTTCCAGTACTTAAAGTTGTACTCAGCCCCAAAATCTGATTTATAGGATGATTGACCTTTCCTTGCCTACCACTTTTCTTCTTGCTATGGATAATGAAACTAAATATACTTGCAATGAGTAGGGGAGGTTTCTAAGATGCTTAGCCTTGACATGTAATTTTCATATGCGCTATTTTTATGGATTTTTCTCTTTTTAGCCTAATTGCTTTCTATTGCTGCTTCCACTGGGTCTTCTCTTCAGAAAACTCCTTTCTTACCTTTGGAACGTAAGTTCCCTTAATGTTAGAGGTCATTTTTGTTCATTTCATCCTCTTATTTCCAAACCTGGCTCCTGGCATTCAAGAGGTGCTTAGTGAATTTGTTGAATGAGGCACAATATACAAATTATGGTAAAATTCCTAGTCCTAATGTTGTACAAATCTAAATTTTGTTCACAGCACAGTTTATTGTGGCAGTTTGTATACAGACAGGTTTAGCTGATCATTAAAATAAGATCATAATCTCCTTCCTATACTCTCAACATAATACTTTAAAACTGTACTGAATGTTATTAGGAGTATTTAAAATCATTGGTGTATTCAGGGATAGGGTAGTACATAATTCCGTACCAACAGGGCATCATCACAAACTTGGAATTGCGTTCATATTAATGGAAAAGAGGTTTGCATTGAACTGAGAATAAGTATTCACTAGATAAATATTTATGGAGCATTTACTATGAACAGTTATTTTTCTAGGCATGTGGGATACAAAACTGTCTTTATGAAGTTTATCTTCTAGGGAGGAGAGGTAGACAACAAATAGTAAAAATAACAAATAGGTCAATTGTAAAGTATGTTAGACGGTGCTAAGTGGGAAAAGAGCTGGGAGAGTAGGATCTGGTGTGCAAGTAGAGGAAGATTTTGTAGGCAGTCTGTGATCTTAAATAAGGGTCATTAGTGTTGGCATTGTTGAGAGGATGGTATATTAGTGAAGATTTCAAGGAGAAGCAGAGGCTAGCCAAGAGGATATCTGGAGAAAGAGTCTTCCACATCTGGACATGGAGTCTTCTCTCCATGTCTGGAGAAAGAGAACAGACAGTGTGGCTGGAAAAACTACAGATCTGCAAGAAGACAGTTAGTGAAAGATATCAGATCGGTAAGCACAGGATCCACTGTGTATTGAAGAAATTTGTAAAAGTTTAGTTTTATCATAAGTAAAGTGAGTCACAACACTCACAGAGAAACAGAGAAGTGACAAACCTGACGTATTTTCAAAGGCTCACTTTGGTTGGTATGTTAAGGAGAGGGAAGGGCTAGGAATACAGGAACCCGCTGAAATCTGTTGCAGACTGAGGTGAGAAGTGATGGTGAAATGAGTCAGTGTGGGAGCAATGGAGATAAAAGTGGATAGACTGTGGACACATTTTGAAGGTAGATCCAACAGAATTTGCTGACGTATTGGAAGTAGGTGTATAAGAGACAGAGAGAAGTCAGGAATACATATTTTCTGCCTGAAAATTATTAAACATTGTGGGTTATAGTAGGATTTGATAAAATATAGCTTGAATCATATGTTATATATAACTTTGTTATTTGATGTGTTTCTTCTTTTGAAAAGCACAGATGCTGATATTCTAAACTCAAGAGCAACAGACGTTATCAGCTATAATATGGGGTAAAGAGCTGAGCCAAAAGCAAACCCTTAACAAACACTGGCATACCTCATTTTATTGCACTTAACTTCATTGTGCTTCACAGATATCGTTTTTTACAAATTGAAGGTTTGTGCCAACCCGGCTTTGAGCAAGTCTTTTGGCACCATTTTTCCAACAATGTGTGTTCACTGTGGATCTCTGTGTTACATTTTGGTAATGCTCACAATATTTCAAAATTTATTGTTATTATTATATCTCTTATTGTGATCTGTGATCAATGATTTTTGATGTTACTATTGTAATTGTTTTGGGGTTCCACAAATCACAACTATATAAGATAGCAAACTTTACTGATAAATGCTCTGGGTGTTTCAACTGCTCCACCAATCAGCCATTCCCCATCTCTCTCCTCCTCTCCTCAAGCCTCCCTATACCTTTATTAGGCCAATTGGTAACCCTACATGGTCTTTAAGTGTTCAAGTGAAAGGAAGAGTCACATATCTCTCAGTTTAAATCAAAAGTTAGAAATGATTAAGCTTAGTGAGAAAGGAATGTTGAAATCTGAGATAGGCTGAAAGCTAAGCCTCTTGTGCCAAACAGCTAAGTTATGAATGCAAAGGAAAAATTTTTGAAAGAAATTAAAAGTGCTACTCCAGGCTGGGCATGGTGGCTCATGCCTGTAATCCTAGCACTCTGGGAGGCCAAGGTGGGAGGATAGCTTGAGGTCAGGAGTTCGAGACCCTGTCTCTATTAAAAATAGAAAGAAATTAGCGGGGCAACTAAAAATATAAAAAAATGGCAGGGTATGGTGGTATATGCCTGTAGTCCCAGCTACTCGGGGAGCTGAGCCCAGGAATTTGAGGTTGCCGTGAGCTAGGCTGATGCCAGGGCACTCTAGCTCGGGCAACAGAGTGAGACTCTGTGTCAAAAAAAAAAAAGTGCTACTCCAGTGAACACATAAATGATAAGATAGCAATACAATCTTATTGCCGATATTGAGAAAGTTTGAGTGGTCTGGATAGAAGATCAAATCAGCCACAACATGCCCTTAAACCAAAGCCTAACAGAATAAGGACCTAACTCTCTTCAAATCTATAAAGGCTGGGAAAGGTGAGGAAGGTGCATGTTATGTGGGTTAAGGGCCTTTAAAGCCTCCACATAATGTGAGCCCATACTAAAGAATGACACCTGAAGACCAGAGAAAAAGAGACATGAGTTTATTTGGGGGATTTACATGCAAGGCACCGGTGGCGGCAGGACAGGTTATTCTCTGCTCCACTCCCAGAAAAAGCAAGTGATTAAATTCGCAAGCACAAACAAAGAAACATTAACTTGGGGATAGGGTGTGCGTCACTATTGAGGTATTGAGGGCAGTCTTCTGTAAAGATCAGCATGTTCTCAGTTGTGCTCTGTGCTCTGCAAGGGGGTAGCCAGTTCCCTGTGGCTTTCTTTGTTTTAACTCTTTCAGCCTCTTTGAATGGGATTGGGGCCAGGACCTCCAATTATCCCACAGTGCAGAAGAAAAGTTGGAAGCTGGCAGAGGTTGGCTCATGAGAGTCAAGAAAATAAGTTATCTCCATAACATAAAAATGTAAAGTGAAACAGCAAGTACTACTGTAGAAGCTGTGGAAAATTAATCAGAATATTTAGCTAAGATAATTCACGAAGATGGCTATACAAAACAACACATTTTCAATGTAGACCAAACAGCCTCACATTGAAAAAAGATGCCATCTAGGCATCTCATAGTTAGAGAGAAGTCAACACCTGGCTTCAAAGCTTTGAAGCTGACTTTCTTATTAGGCACTAATGCAGCTGGTGACTATAAAAGTTAAAGCCAATGCTAATTTACCATTCCAAAAATCCTAGGGCCCCTAAGAAGCATGCTAAATATACTCTGCCTGCGCTCTAGAAATTAAACAAACCCTGGTGACAGCACATCTGTTTACAGCAGGGTTTACTGAATACTGAAAGCCTACTGTTGAATCTACTGCTCAGAAAAGAAGATTTCTTTCAAAATCATTGACAATGCTCCTGGTCACTGAGAGCTCCAGTGGAGATGTACAAGGAGATGAATGTTGTATTCATGCTTGTTAACACAATATCCCTTCTGTAGCCTATGTATCAAGAAGTAATTTTGAGTTTCACGTCTTATTATTTAAGAAATAGATTTTATAAGGCTATAGCTGCCATAGACAGTAATTCTTCTGATCTGGGCAAAGTAAATCAAAAACTTTATGGAAAGAGTTCATCATTCTAGATGCCATTAAGAACATTTGTGATTCGTAAGAGGAGGTCAAATTGTCAACATTTGCAGGAGTTTGGAAGAAGTTGATTCCAACCATCATGGAGGATTTTGAGGGATTTAAGACTCCAGGGGAGGAAGTAACTGCAAATGTGATGGATTACTAGAAAACTGGAATTAGAAGTAAAGCCTGAAGATGTGACTGAATTGCTATAATCTCATGATCAAACTTGAACACATGAGGAGTTGCTTCCTATGGATGAGCAAGTGGTTTCCGGAGGTGGAATCTACTCCTAGTGAAGATGCTGTGAACATTGTTGAAATGACAACAAAGGATTTAGAATATTCCATAAACTTAGTGATAAAGCAATGGCAGGGTTTGAGAAGATTGACTCCAATTTTGAAAGAAGTTCTACTGTGGGTTAAATGCTGTCAAACAGCATTGCATACTACAGAGAAATTTTTCATGAAAGGAAGAGTCAATTAATGTAGCACATTTCACTGGTATTTTATTTTAGGAAATTGCTACAGCCACCCAAACCTTTGCAGCCACCAGTCTAATCAGTCAGCAGCCATCAGCATGGAGGCAAGACTCTCCGCCAGCAAAAGGATTAGGGCTCATTGAAGGCTTGGATGATTGATAGCATTCTTTATAATAAAGTATTTTTAAATTAAGGTATGTGCATTTTTAAACACATTGCTGATGCACACTTAATAGACTATGGTATAGTGTAAACATAACTTTTACATGCACTGGGAAACCAAAACATTTGTGTGAATCACTTTTTTGTGATATTTGCTTCATTTCTATTATCTGGAATAGAACCCACAGTATCTTTGAGATGTGCCTATACCTCAGCCCTTCAGAAAGAGATTGGTAATATATTCTCACAGTCATTCAGCACGTTACTTCTGACACCAGATGTCGAGGTTTTTCTCCTACACACCAAGAAATTCTCAAGTGGACACTAGCTGGATTTCTTCTAATTTGATCTAATTCTGACACTATCTACATGGGATAGTGTCAGATTTCACAGGTTGAAGGCTCAGTCCCACAAGATTGCCCACACCCAGACACCAGTTGTAAGTATAAATAAATTTGACCTAGACTTCTTACCAACTGGCTATAAATCAAAGATGCTTATGGTCCCCCTTGGGTTCCTTTAATTTGCTAGAGCAGCTCATAGAACTTAAAGAAACCCCTTCTTTAGATTGATTTATTTATTTAAAAGGATATTGCAAAGGATACAGATGAAGAGCCAGATGGAAGAGATGCACAGGGTGAGGTATAAGAGAAGGGGTGCATAGTTTCCATGTCCTTTCTGGACGTGCCACCCTTTGGGAACCTCCACATATTCAGCAATCCAAAAGCTTTAGAACCCAATCGTTTTGGGGTTTTATGGAGGCTTTATTACCTATGCATGACTGATTACATAATTGATTACATAATTGACCATTGGTGATCAACTCAATCTTCAGCTCCTCTCCCCTCCCTAGAGGTTGGAGTATAGGGCTGAAAGTTCTAAATCTATAATCATGCCTTGATCTTTCAGGTGACAAGTACCCATCTTGAAGCCATCGAGGGGCCCCCAGCCCCAAGTCATCTTATTAATATACAAAAGACACTCATCACTCTGGAGATTCCAGGAGCTTTAGAGGTTGTGTGTCAGGAAAAGGAGACTGGGGCAAAAATTATATTTTACAATATCACAGCCCCACTCACATATTGATACACCTCTAATGTTCTGCATTCACATTTATGTACTATATATACACATATATATCTCCACACACACGTATATTTTGAGCTATTTCCCCATGCATCTCCATTCTTTGTTAATCTAAGTTTAGTTGTTGCTAGGAAATCTTTCACGTCTATGTTAAAGGACTCTCTCCTATACGGTGCAACAATCCTGTGCATGTGCTCTGTTATAACATTTTCCACAATACATTGTATTTGCCTATTAATTTATATTCTGCTTGGTCAGACTGTAAGATCCATGAGGGCAGGAACTGTATTTTGTTTACTGCTATATTGGAAATACATTCCAGCATCATGCCTTGAACATAGCAAGTACCCAGAATATTGGTGTTAAATTTTTAAAAATAAAAATAAATGTCATGTTGAATAAATGAATCAATGATTTGTTCCCATGAATTTCTACCATGCCAATTCCCAAACTTGGCTATGTCCCAACCCATAATTGAGAGCAAATGAAGAAATTCACAAAATATCTAGTTGAGTTCACTGTGAACTCATGCTATTACATTACAGCTATTTTTCAATGTTTGTATTTTTTCTCCAGTTGACTCTCTGTTCTATGGAGAGGGGTTTTCTCCCACTTTTGAGAGCCTTCTTTCTATCCCTACATTTTTGTACAGATGATTGTCTCTCCTATATTAGGGAAAGCTCAAAGCAAATAGAGCTTATTCTAATAACTTCTTTTCATTATATTTACCTCATATTTTTACATCCACTAAGCTTTTGTTTTTCTATCATGAGAAAAGAAACATACTCTACTTTAGGATTTTTTTTTTTTTGCTCCTTCAATTATTTTGTTTTTATTTTCCTTGTATCTGTATTCTCTCCTGATCCCTTGGCCTATTGACATGTTTAGGTCTCTGACAATCTTAAACAAAAAAATGCACAGCAAACCCTCATCCTTTGTAGATACTCACAGTATTAGAGCATCTCTTTATTTTCACTACAAAACAACTTGGAAGGATGTTGAAGACTTCCTATCTCCAAGACCTCAGCTCACACTCAGGGCTTCTCTTGGGTCTTGCTTTCTTTATTTGTTACTGTAGATTATTAAAATGGATTTTGAAAGTCGGATAATATAATATGTCTTTGTATGTCTATGTTCCTCCAAATCACTCCTGTCAGGAAATTGGAGATTACTGCTAAACTTGCTCTTCCCAAGCATATTAATATACAGTTAAGTTAATCAAGGTTTTTTTCCCCCCAAATCTTCATTCTTTATTCCTTGTAATGTTTGTTAGTTGACTGTCCTGCACTTTCCAGTTCTTAAATACCCCTTCTCCATTGGCTTCCATAGCCCCCCCTTGTGTTGTTTCTTCCCCAACTCCTCCTACTATGCAAATGTGGATATTTACCAGGACTATGGCTTTGATCTCCTTATATTTCTCTTCATACTCTTAATGACTTATCTGCTTCTATCTTACCAATCATTACCACACACATGAATTAGTCCATCTGAACTACACCATACACATGAATTGCTCCACTCAAATTTTTGGATATTTTCACATGATATTTCTGAAGTTTCCCTGTCCCAAAATGGTAGCCACTGGCCACTAACCATTTGAAATGTACCAAATCTGAATTGAGATTTGCTACAGTTGTAAAATACACATTATTTTTAAAGACATACAAAACCTAATGTAAAATATCTAATAATTTTTTATATTAATTACATTTGGAAAAACAATATTTTTATACATTGGCTTTTATAAGATATGTTCTTAAAATTAGTTTTACCTGCTTCTTTTTACATTTTATAATTTAAATTTTACATTTTTAATTTTATGAAAATTTTAAAGATTTAATTTTAATTTTAAATTTCTGGGTGGTTGCTAGAAAGTTTAAAATTAAGATGGGTTCACATTATATTTTGATGGGATGGTGCTGTTTAAAATAACCAAAAATATTTTTCACATTCTCTATTAAACTGGTGTCTCCACCTGATTTTTTATTTTATATGGGGCAGCAGTGCTTTTCCTGCCCCTCTTGCTTTAGTCCTGGGTCTTCTTTGACATTTGTTGCACAGCCTTTCTCAACCATATACTCTCATTCCATCTCTGTGACCATTTATTTAATCAACTGTTAAGCTTTATACCTTGTCCTTTAAAATTATTTTGACTCCATTTTTATTTTGGTGTCTGTTGTCACTGTTTGGTCCTAAACAATTTCAGTAACTGAATCTCTCAGCCTTAGACTCCTTGTTCCTTCAAACTATCCTATACACCTTTATTAAATAAACCTCATTAAACATAACCTGCCTCTACTAAAAAAAAAAAAATTAATTGTTTTTTATTGCTTTCTAAAGAGCAAACTTTTAATTGTTGTTCAAAACTATCAATCTTTCAAATTGCATCTCTGACTGCTCTAGGTAGTTGATTTTCTTACCATTTGCTTTGAGTTATCTCTGGTCTTCTTAGGTTTTCAAGTGCTGCCACATATGCCTACCTTTTCACCTCCATGTTGAACTCCGCCAGAAGTTCTATCTTAAATGTTATTTTACCCATAAATTTGTCCATAAATAGTTTCTTCCATATCTGAATTTTAATAGTACTTTATCTTTTATGGCATTTCCAGCTTATAAACCTGTTGGTGTTTTTCTATTCATTGTTCATTTTCTACTTGAAAGGTTCTTTAAGAGCAGGAAACATAGTTTAATTATATTTATATGCATCCCCAAATGCCTATCATGATGGCTACCATGATTGGTGCTCAAAATTATTTATTAGATAAAAAAATGTGTGAATGAATTAAATGAGTAATGATAGATTCATGTCTTCCTAAAATTAAAGATTCAGGGGTGGGGGATAATTTCCTCCCAACAGCAGTAATAGCTCAAGTTTTTGGTTATTGCCATATGTTTTTTTCTCCCAACTTAATATGCAAATCATTGACTAACAAAACAAGTGTTTCATTTACTGATGAAAATGCTTAAGACAACAGAAAAGGGGCATATTAAGAATCAATTGAAGCTGCTACATCTGTATCTTTTTAACACCATCTGTCTCTCAAATTGCTAGATGAATCCAAATCCCATCCAAATTTTGCTGGTCTGCAACAGTAAAATGCTTCATTGGCAATTTTAGACAGATTGAACATATTTCAATTAGACAATTTAGTTGCAAGAGCATTGCCTTGGTGGATAACTCTCCAGGGATTATAATGAATACAGCTTAATTGGTTTATTAAGTAAAATTTACAAAAGCCGGAAGCCTTAGTTTGAAAAACTTTTAGAGATCAATGAGGTATGGATTTTACACGTAATAAATGTGATAAACTCTTGCTATTGTAGAAGGATTGGTGATTGTGCATATTAGATGACTATTCTAGCTGACAGAGAAGTAGCATTTTTAAACACATATATTTTTAAAATAATTGGGACACAGGGAATATGCACCTAGAACTAATGCTAAAAATTAAGCCTCAGTGTGGTAACTTACCAAGAAATCCTGGCCTGAGAATCAGAATTCCAAGATTCTAGGCCTGAATACCCAAATTATAAAATATAATTAAATTTCTCTGGTTATTCAGCAATGCCATAGTCATAAATATTGTTATCATTACATAGTCCTGAAAAATAATCCTCTGCATTTGCACAAATCGGTAGACACCCAAAATAAGATCCAGAATTTACTTTTTACGTAATTATACCTGTATTTATATAAGATTTAAAATTATCTGAAGTTACTGGTAAAATATATGTTCTTAAGGTTTGTTAAAATCACATATCTAATGCTGTGAGATGGCATAGATGCATCATAAAAAGCAAAAATCATTTTGAGTTGGAAAGAAATTTTTCTATCATCTATTTCTAAATTTCTAATCTAACAAATGAAAAAAGGGAAGGTTAGAAAGAGCAAGACAATCTTCCAGGAAACCAATTCCCCAAACTCAGACATCTAGATAGTTGGCCAATTTGGGATCAAAACCCATGGACTAGGCTTCCTAGTTGGCTACTTAGGTAACTTTTACATGTAACCAGAAAACTTTTATTTCCAAAGAAACCTGGTGAAGAAAATCAATAGAGTCTCTAAAGGTGAAAAAGGGAAAACTAAAGACAAATGCAGTCTAGAACTTCCTGACTCCAACATAATTTACACACAATTTAACAGGAAATTAACCATGATTTCCAGAAAAATCTTTTTCTTCTAACTAAATATTTATAGTCATCATTAGGTACACATATCTTTTTAACTTAGAGTTTTATTCTATAGTGCTTGCAAGGAACTAAAATGTAGCTTATGTCTCCATGGGGATAAAAGTCAATTAAATTATAATATCCTATGTTTAAAGCATTATTTTGATCAGTTTAGGGGAGTAAACATATTAGCTATTAAATATTAGCTATTAAAAATATTATATAATATTCATACTAATATTATACTTTATAAAATTTCTTGTAATGAGTTAAATTCTGTCCTCCCAAAAGATATGTTTAAGTCCTAATCCCTAATACCTATGAATGTGGCCTTACTTGGAAGTAAGGTCTTTGCTCATACAATCAAGTTAAGATGAGGTCATTAGGATGGGCCCTAATCCAATATGACTGGTGTCCTTATTAAGAAGAGGAAAACACCATGTGATGATGACACAGACACAGAGATGACACTGTGCAATAACTGGCAGAGATTAGGGTGATTCGACTGCAAGCCAAGGAATGCTGAGGGTCTGTGGGCATCCACAGAAGCAAGGAAGGGTTTCTATACAGAGTATCAGAGGCAGCGTGGCCCTGCTGACACTAGCCCTCAGGCTTCTAGCTTCCAGAACTGTGAGAGAATAAATTCCTGTTGTTTTAAGCTACTCAGTTGTGGTACTTTGTTATGGTAGCACCAGGAAACTAAGATACTCTTATTCATAATTATGAAACTTTAAATAACTCAAGTCCTGCTCTAATTTGAGTTTAGATAGCCAAAAATTATAACAGAGATTTCACAAACAGAGATGAAAGGCATATACGGAGGTAGCTTGGAGTCTGGTAGGATTGGGCACTGTTCCTGGTGGGAATCCTAGAAAGTGAACAGAGGCCCTGCAAAGGTAAGTACAGAGCTCTCGAAAGATAAACACTGAAGCTGAAAACAAACTGGTACTTTCTACAAATTATTTCGTTCATCTCCACAGCCTAGAAAGAGAGATAGGATGTGTGCCCAAGTTTTATTACCACTATTTATTTCTAAGGGGGAAGATAAAAATTATACAAATTGGATCACTTATAGCAATAAAAATCTTACTGTTCCCATCTCATTATATCTTAAGAATGTTAGGGAGTAGGTGAGAGAAAAAGGAGGAGAAAACCAATAATTATATGGGCGATACACAATTCTACAGTCGTAATATCACACGAATCTTTCAATTTATAAAGGAGTGTGGGCACCTCCTGACAGCAGCAAAGATAAGTCATAAAGCTCTCTGCACCTAAGCTTACCTCCTTTTTCTTCTTGGTAAGTCAACTGAAGTTAATTAGAGATTAAACACTGAGGTTATGAAGGAGAAAATCTGTCGAGAGTCATGACAAATCTAGAGGTTTATGTGATACCGTATTTTTCATGATGAGGTCCCACTTTCACACATGTTTTCTGGGAAACTCATGCTTATTGTGTGTTTTCTATATGTCCCGGGAATTAAATGCTTTATATCAATTAAATTTAACAGAAACATCCTCTGAGGCTCTCGCAGATACTGAAGCAAATTTAGGCTAGTAAAGTAACTTTCCCAGGATTACACACCTTAAAAGTGGCTGAACCAAATTTCCTTAGCAATCTTGCTCTGTAGCGTACGTACTGAACCACCATTCTCTTTTGACTCTCACAGCCAGATGTTGTATATGATAAATGCCAAAATCCCATGTAGTCATTATTTTCCCTGACATCCATTTTTTCAAGCCAAATACTGGTCTTCACAAGTATACAATGTCATCTTTAAGAAGCACAGGGTAAATGAGACCATTTCTGATCTATTTCCTCTCCCCTGCCATTCTTTCTCACCATAAACTGCAAGTGACATCTACCTGTCTGCTCTGCAAGTGACCTCCATACTTGATTCATAAAATCCACATGAGTGGAGCTCTTACCATCTTGGCATGACATCATTCTTTACTGCAATGTAAACTCTTTGATATCCAGCAGGATCATGTCAAGTTCACTGTCAGTGCCCCCAGAGTGTCAGGTAGAGCGCTTTCCTTTCTTAGTGTATATCCTCTTAAATCATGTTTTGTAAGCTAAAGGAGAGAAAAGAAGGATCAATCATTAATGAAGAGTTAGTCAAATTACCTCATATGGAGTATTTCTGATTAGGAAAGCATATCTCCATCTTTATGCCTTATGAATACCTTCATAGGTAAGAAAGACTTTATATTTCTGACCTGAAAATGTCATGCAGATCAAACTCTAAATTGATGTATAAATAAATATGAGATGGTATTACCAATGTGTTGCTACTATCTTTTGATGTTTACTTAGTGCTTGCTCATATCTTATTGTATTTTCCGACTTCATTCTGTCTTCTAAGCCAAATGTTAAAACAGTTTCACATTGTAACATCTCTCCCTACTTTATTTACTTTCCTATTAGATTCAATTGTGGATATCTTAATAAACTTCACATTTTCCAGGTAATATATATATTTTTTATTGCCTTAAAGAAGTGATCATTTGAAAGTGTGTATGTATGTGTGTGTGTACACATATATTCATATCATTTTCTTCTTTTTCATCCTTTAAAATAAAACATATATTCTCTTGAACTGCAGGAGATAGTAGCATGGGGGGAATAAACTGTCCCCAAAAAAGACAAGGTCGTTTAGCACAGCTGGTGTGCCTGAATGTTAGTCATCATCTAGGACATTGTTAAACTAAGGCTTCTCCTACTGATCTTCAAAATAGAACCTTTAAGGTCAGGACAGAGAAGATCAACATCTGTCAGTTCATTTACTAATTAAAGTGAGCATATCTCTGCCTGATTTAAAGAATACGTTTTTTTCAAAATGTTTAATATCATGATCGTGAAGAAAAGAAATTTATAAATAAAAATGAAGCAATCACATCATTTTTTTCTCAATTCTCCTAACAGCCTGCAAGTTGATTTCTATTCTAGCCATTCCTTTTCAAAAGCTTTTGTATTCTTAAAATCCTCAGAGGGAAAAATTGCTGAGAGGTCCACAAATGATAATTCCTATGGAATCACTGACTTGAGGGACATTTGGCACTTTTATGAGAGGTGTCTGAAAAATGAGATTTGCCTGAAGTTCTTGGGCAACGTTCTAATGTTCAGGTTTTCTGTCACTGAACTCTGTGTATAGATTGTATCACTCTGGAGAAATTAAATCACATTTTCTCCCTATTCTTCAGAAATATATTGTGGAGTTTCTGTCCTCTTTAGTTTGTGGAAATCCCCATATTATTAATAGAAAGTTACCTAAACATCATTTCTATGCCTCTGAAGACTTTAAAATCGAGCAAAAACAAGTTATTTCTATGGGTGAACAGCAAAGGCACTTGTTTTGGTCAGGGAGTAATCTAGGGGATAGCAGATTTTACAATGTGCTTTCTC